>OZ024744.1:44139136-44144136 GCA_964016885.1 Eledone cirrhosa | reverse complement strand
GGGTGTCTGTGTGTGTTTATATTTGTTTATTTATTTGTTTATTTACATGTTACTGGTTGGTTGTTTGTTCTATGTACGTGTGTGTTTTCATTTTGTCCTTAATTGTAAGTTGTGATGTTGCTGTTCCATTCATGAATGGAACAGCAACATCACAATTTTGATTGGTCGGTATCCCCAAAGTACATAAAAGCGAATTAATAAGTAAGGCATGCAAGGCAGCCACAGACATAGTCATCAATGTCCCCTCACCCAATGATCTCAAATTAAGACCTATAATAGCAGGCCCTGCTTGCGAAACCCACCGCCTCAACAACTTCATTGATACCCTTCTCAAGCCTTTTCTCAAACACATCAAAAGCTATATGAGGGACGACCTAGATATGCTCAATCACCTCCCTAATATGCCACTTTCTGAACAAACCCTACTAGTGACGTTCGATGTAGTCAACCTATACTCCAACATCCCCCACAACCTAGGAATAGAAGCTATCCAATTCTGGCTGGATAATTACCACAATGAACTCCCACAACGCATCAAAAAAGAATTCGTGATAGAGGGACTCAAATTTATCTTGGAGAACAATTACTTCGTTTTCAATAACAAACCCTACGGGCAGAAATCTGGGACCGCTATGGGAACGAAAACAGCCCCCACTTATGCCAACCTAGTCATGGGATACCTGGAAATCACCCTCTACACTAAAGTCCTAAACAAATTTGGAAACACTCTCCACTTACACATAGAAAGGAACTGGAAGCGATATCTAGATGACTGCTTCATCCTTTGGCACGAAAACATCTAGAAACTTAAAGAATTTCACACCCTTATAAATGGGCTCAACACGAATATTAACTTCACGATGGAATACAGCCATCAACAACTCCCCTTCCTCGACATCCTCATTAAGATCCATAACAAAAAAATAGAAACAGACATATACTACAAGCCCACAGACTCCAATATCTTCCTTTCAACTCTTGCCACCCGGGACACGTTAAAATTAATATTCCCTACAACTTAGCCAAGAGAATCTGTACTATAGTCTCCAATAAAAACACCTGCAACTTACGGCTACAAGAACTAAAGGACACACTCATAGGCAGGGAATACCCTGCATCACTAATTGACAATGGAATCCAACGTGCCCTAAAACTCAGTACCCAGGACCTTAGACACCCTAAAGTAAATCAACCGAAACTAAAAGCTCTTCCATACATCTCCACACACAACACCCTCAACAATGAGGCCTTTGACACAATCCTCCAGAACATCCCTGTGTTGAAAAAGGACCATAGAATGAACCAAATCCTACGAACACATGATATCATAAAGAGCAAAAGACAATCTAAGTCAATGAAAAACATCCTAACACATGCCAAAGTACTGCCAACCACAACAACGAAACCCACAGTAAAAAAATGCGATAGACCCAACTGTGGAATCTGCATCAACCTAATAGAGGGTTCGGAATTTTATTTCAAAGAAGGACAACGTTTTATAGTAAAACACAATTTCACATGCGCATCAGAAAATGTAATATATGTATTAACTTGCTCAGGTTGTCGAGAACAATACATAGGCCAGACCAAAAACAGCCTCCGTTAACGTATGACTGTCCATAGATCCCAAATTAAAATACGGGAATACAGGAAAATACCACTGAGTGAACACATTGATACCTGTACCGCCCAAAATCAACCCAACTTCAGAATCTTTCCCCTCTACAAATTTAAAGATAATGCCACCCACACCCAGCGCATCAGCAAGGAATCTTACTTTATTAACAAATACGGACCCCGTCTAAACACTTCTCCCTAAGACGAACCCACAACATACACACGTCAACATACATACCTACATCAGGATACATCTCTACCCACATATAAACACAATGACATACGTAAACACACATGTTCTATGGTGCAACACAAATATACACACATTTGCATACCTTTTGATGTCTATAGATATAAACGTGCCGACACACACACATACATAAATGCACACATGCATTGCACACTGATGCGCACATAATATTTGTGCACAGGTATTCCAGTACGGCAAGGCCTAATGAATTCCCCTTGCAGTACGTACAATCTGGACACACTCCAGATACATATTTGTGCACAGGTATACAATTTCTGGACACACTCCAGATAGATATTTGTGCACAGGTATTCCAATACGGCAAGGCCTAATGGATCCCCCTTGCAGTACGTACAATCTGGACACACTCTCACACACACCTTGGTATTATGCCAATACTATATATCATTTCACACCTTTTATTATTAAGGTTTTTGATGTTCTATTGAGAGAATCGATTTTACTGAAAATATCGAATAATCTACACCATTTTAACAGAAATAAATACTAATCCACCCACCCACACACACACACATTCTCTCTCACACACACACACACATATATACACACACATATACACACGCGTACATTAACATACAAAGACACACACACACACACACACAGACACACACACACACACACACACACACACACACACACACACTTCTCCGTATAAGACAAGAGCTGAAAAAATATCTTTTAACATGTTAAAATATCCCCCACACACTTAGAGACACTAACATACAAAGAGACACACTAACATACAAAGAGACACACTAACATACAAAGAGACACACACACACACACACACACACACACACACACACACACACACACACACACACACACACACACACTTCTCCGTATAAGACAAGAGCTGAAAATATATCTTTTAACATGTTAAAATATCCCCCACACACTTACAGACACATTCCTACTGACCATCCCTCTACCACGAATTACTCTGCTACACACACACACACACACACACACACTTGTCTTAATAGGCATTTGAACTGTCAACAGGCTGTGGTTTCGTACACACATCCCTGCTGACCATTATCACAAAAACGAACCTCTTTACTACTACTACTACTACTACTACTACACACACACACACACACACACACACACACACACACACACACACACACACACACACACACACACACACACACATATTTGTTGTGAAATACTTATCTCTCAGTCAGCCGACACAAACCTACATTTGGCGCAAAATCAATTTTTTACATTCACATGACCTCTACCGACCAATCAAAATTGTTTTGACCACAAGAATTTTTGCAACACAAATTGGCGCAAAACTTATTTTAATACCGCTGGAGCCACTTTTTTAACATAAAAACAGGTAGAATTTCCAAAACTAATCAGATTAGAGCAAACATCACAGACGCTCTATCTCAAAATTATTTTTGAAAAGTATTAGAAATGCGCAACCGGTAAAACTTAAAACCAAAACTGAATACTAACCAATACTATTACTAATTCTCACTTATTCCTAATTAAACTATTTTTCACTGTGAACAATCTGTCAGCATTTTCTATTCCGTTTACCAGTATATATATATATATATATATATATATATATATATATTTCGTTTCTGAATTTGTTTAGCAAGATTCTTTATCTGAAATCGTGTGTTGAAACCGATATTGTTATACTTTGGGAGTGTCATGTTGCCAATAAGAAACACACGCACCAGTTGCTTTCACTTCAATTTATTATATATTTATAAATTTATAAATTTATAAATTTCTGGTTGGTTGGTTGGTTCCACAACCAGATAGTTGTTTATATAAAGTCATAGTTCTTTCGTCACACACTCTGTGACCTCTTCAGTGACTGGGGATTCCTTTCTTTGTTTCTGTGCCTCTCCTTTGTTCTGTCCTACTGCCATTTTGTTTCTGCCATTTTCTTTCTGCCATTTTGTTTCTGTGTGTGTGTTGTGTGCTCAGTCTGCGCATGCGCCACATCCGGTGTCTGTGTGTGTTTATGTTCATTTATTTATTTGTTTATTTACATATTACTGGTTGGTTGTTTGTTCTATGTGTGTGTGTGTTTTCATTTTGTCCTTAATTGTAAGTTGTGATGTTGCTGTTCCACTCTTATTTTCTATTTAATTTTGGTTGTAATTCTTTTATGTTTATTGCCTCTGTAATTTGTCTAAACATTGCGTCTTTTCTGTGTGTAGATTCTATTTTTATTTCTATGTTCTCTAATTTACCCTTGTGTTCTATCTTAGCATATTGGTAGAGTACAGATGATTCTTTATTATCTTGAAGGTCTCGCCAGTGTTCATTTATCCGTTCCCCTACACTACGAGCTGTCTCACCTATGTACACTATATTTTTGTCTCTACATTGTCCTTCAGTACATCTTATGCTATACACTACATTTCTAGTTTTACAGTTAATATGGGGGCTTATTTTACAGGTTATACATTTCTTATCTATACATGGGGGTCTTTGAAAAGGGTATGTCTTGCTAATAAGTGTTTTTACGGAGATACCTGGTCTTTCTACTATCTTAATATTGAGTTTATGTTTATTTAGGGCCCTTCTAAATTTGTAAGCTAATTCACCTCTAGGGGTTGTATTGATGAACATTACACTCTGGTATTTATTGCTATCATACCATGAGTTTATTCTATTAGCCTTGTTCCTAGTTCTTTATATTCTATTCCAAAATTTGCTCCTATACAAGGGGCAGGTCCCATTTATGTCATTATTTACCATTTTTTCCCATTTGGTTCTGGCTCCTCTATACACTCTGATTCTATCTCTCTGATTGTAGCCAGAGAACTGCATACGGTGGATGTAGTGTTGTATGTGTCTCTAGTTCTTTGGGGTTGCACATGCGGGACACGTTTCTCATCACCCGTACCAAATCCGCAATTAGTATGTTGATTTTGGTATGGTCCGAAATGGCCGAGTTTCGGTGGATCAGATGTTTGGAAGTCATGGGTTTGGCATAATGGGAATGGAGGATTTGTTTTTTGTTGTTAATGGTATCTAACCAGAGCTCTGTGTCTAGTACAGGTAATCGATGGTTGGGGTGTTTACTTGGGTAGTCTATAGTAACTCTAATGCTCTGGTCGATGGAGTTTGCTAT
>OZ024744.1:44119136-44134136 GCA_964016885.1 Eledone cirrhosa | reverse complement strand
GAATATGTAATTGTAGCCTTTAAGAAGTTTTATTTCTTTGTAGGAAAAAAAGCCCTGAAAAAAAGCCCTGAAAGTGGACAAGGCGAAATGTCTATAAATGATAACTGAAGTGCATGTCAGGTAGATTATGTACGGAGTTTTGTTGGTAGTTCGGAATTACGCCTGATGAATACTTTGAATTTTACCCTCATTTCGTACACATATACAAAACAAGTTTGTCACGTCATTATAACAGTGGCGACGAGTTATTAGAAGTTTACGTTGGACTGATTTATTTTTTGTAAAAAGAAACCTCCTTAATATAGAAGCTTTACTAGTCCAAGTGGTACAACAACAACAGTTAATAGAAGTTTGTTCACCCCGGACGCTGTGGCGAACTCAATAGAAGAATTCACATATGACCCAAATGAGGGCATTACTTTCTCTGCTTACTTTAGAAGACATGAGGAATTCTTCCAAGAAGAATGCAGTAGCTGGGAAGACGAGACAAAAACACTTCTGTTGAGGACGTTGGCACCAGTCGAACGTAAAAAATACTATAATTACATACTACCGAAGAAACCAGGTGTGATCTGTTTTGAAGAAACAGTAAATATCCTGTCAAAATATTTTAGCGAGAAAAGTTCTTTATTTAACACCCGTTGGCAGTGTTCTCGTGAAAAAGAGGACGTAGATGTTGTCAGGTATGCTGGGATCGTTAACAAGGAACGCGAAAGATATAAACTTAACGAACTAACCCCAGACATGTTTAAATGCTTAATTTTCGTCCAAGGGTTAACTGCAAAGAAAGATGCGGAACTGTGTACCAGAATTCTGACAAAATTAAAGCAGAAGCAGAACTTAACATTACAGGAAATATCTGAGGAATGTCAGAGAATCATAAATCTGAGACACGATACGGAAATAATCAAAGAGAGAGACTGCTCTCATATACACTCTGTGCGACCTAAAGTAACAAAACGAAAAACAACAAAAAAGTAATTCATATTTCGGATGTGGAGGATTACACATTAGATACGATTGTTCTTTTAAAAACTTAAAGTGCTTCGGGTGTGGGAGAATAGGACATAAAAATCACACTGTAAAACAAAACCAAGAAAAAGGTTCAGCAGGAAAGATTATGTATTGGAAAAAAAAAAAAAAAATAACAACACTCAAAGGAAATTTGTGTATGTAAAAATTAACAACATATATGTTAAATTACATTTAGATACAGGTAGCGATATTACTATAACCAATGAAGACACGTGAAACCTGGAAAACGACATTAAATAAAACCTCGAAGATGGGAAGAAATTATTGTTTAAAGGCAATACCGTAAAAACTAAATCTTATGAATGAAGAAATACAACAAATATTTTCGGTACTGACTGGATGAAGCTGGGATTGACCCATAAATATTTTTTGTGAAAGTGTAACTGGGTCGTTCGCCAGATCATAGAACTGCTGCAGATGTTGTTGTTGGTGATGTTGATGGATGTAATGGTGATTTGTTCAATGCATTTCATTCTGTTTCCGGGTAAAATATTTTCCTTATTTATTCTTTACTAGATATAATAACTCTTCTATCAATATCTTTATATCAATACAATGATGCTATTTTCATGTTTATAGAGTATAGTTATAATTGATTGAAACATCAATGTTTAAGTGAACAGCAGTGAGATTTGAACTGGGACATAGCTTAACAAATCAATATAATACAGTCTTAAGTCAAGCACTTTACTATTTCTACCATGTTGCTGCACTTTGACTATGTATATGATAGTAGTGACATCTTAAATTACCCACCACCACCACTACAGCCTCCAGCACCACCACTACAACCTCCACAACCACTACAACTTCCACCACCACCACTACAACATCCACAACCACCACTACAACCTCCACCACCACCACTACACCCTCCACAACCACCACTACAACCTCCACAACAACCCCTACAACCTCCACCACCACCACAACTTCCACCACCACCACTACAACCTCCACCATCACCACTACAACCTACACCACCATCACCACTACAACCTCCACCACTACCACTACAACCATAACCATCATAGAGTAACACATTTGTAAGATATAAGATTAAATCAACATTAGTATATAACTGGTATTAATTTTATTGAACTAAACTTTAAACACTTCAGTGGGGTAAAATAGAGAAATCAATCGATAAATAAAATAAATGCCAGAATAAAACGACAAGAAAGTAATCATAATTTACTGATTAATGGCATTAAAATTTCAAAATAATCAAAGCTCAAATTGTTTTAATTAATTGATACAATGACTTCGTATTCATTTCTTTTAAAACTAACATACCACCTTCTGTTTGCCCTTCTGTGATTTATTTTTCTGTTACAGGTCTATTTCATTTCTTCTCATTGACCTCCACATGTTCTAATTGAAAAAACCGTAGATGGTTACTGAGTCTGTTACCTGAAAAGTTCCTGAAGCTAGATATAACTTAATTAATACTTAACATCCTGTAAACATTTAGCAGAAATTGTCTGAAAGAAAATCTTTTACTTCAAGTATTTATAGTATTTTTACTCATGGATAGATTGTTGTGAATATTTGTGGTAAACTAAAGTAAATAATTTAAATTTTAATGTGGTGCAGTAATGATATTATTTTGTACGTTTCAAGGATATTTTGTAGTGTAGTTTGATACAGTGATGTTGGGAAGGAGTATATCAAATGGATCACTCCTCGGTACTTGACTGGTACTATAATATATGAACCACACATGGATGAAAGATAAATTTGTCATCTCTCGGATCTGAATTCAGAACAAATAATAAACAACAGATTGTCCGATGGTCAAGTGATTCTGCTAATTCTGAATGAATAGGTTCTAGCTTAGGCACAAGACCAGACATTTTAACGTAACAAAAAACCTTCATTGGCAGTTATTTGAAAAATACGGTTTTAAAAAAAAGTAAGCCAGTGATATGAGCACAAACCAGAAGACTTCATATAAATGATCACATCACAAATCTATGGCACTTTACGGGCCAATGTGACCAGGAAATTAAATATCGCAAACCAGACAGTGTGGTGATCAAGAACGTTTACAAAGAATACATACACCTATGTATGAATACCGAGTTAATGCTAGGATCAATAATAAAGATTATAGGAAATAAGAATCAATAGACAGGGCAAACAATGTCAACAGGGTGATTTATTAAGTACTGCGAGATGAAAAGAAAGAGGATAATTGATGTTAATCAGGTTCGACTGTATTATAAAAGAAAGAGTGAAAGGTTCTCTGTGGGCAAGAAGGAACACTTTCATCTTTAGTGTTAAAGAGACTAATTTTAGAGGTTACTATTTCTAATACTTCTGACAAACAAAGATTACATTTACTTCTACCTCCACTATATGTCTTTGCTGAATTAACAAAACTCCATCTCAAAGAGTACTGAATATTATCTTTTTTAGAGACCAGATAAATTTAGCTAAAAGGATAAAATGGCTTAATTTTTCATACTTGAATGAATTTATATGCACATAGTATCTTGTTTTAAATCTATTACCAGTGGTTCTGATATAATTAAATGATTCATTATTAGTTGGAACCTCACATTTTTGCCCTATATTACTTCTAAGGCATTCACTCAAAAACGGGCGTGTGTCCGGATCCTACAGTTATAACAATTTGGCGGATTTCAGACTCGATTTCTACATTTATTATTTTCATCATTGTTACCAGGGCTATTTTTCACGTTATTTACAACTTCGGCTAGTTTAGTGATTATTTATCTAGTTTATTTATAATTATTTATCTAGTTGATTTCTACCGACTAAGAAAAAATTACATAGATTTTGTCTTACTATTTTTCAAACCTATGATTATATATATGTATATATATGTATATATGTATATATATATGTATATATGTATATATATGTATATATATATATATGTATATATGTATATATATGTATATATATATATGTATATATGTATATATGTAAATATGTATATATATGTATATATATGTATATATATGTATATATATATATATATATATATATATATGTGTGTGTGTGTGTGTGTGTGTGTGTGTGTGTGTGTGCGTGTGTGTGTGTGTGTGTGTGTGTGTGTGTGTGTGTGTATATGTATATATATATATATATATATATATATATATATATATATATATATATATATATATATATATATATATATATATATATATATATATATATATATATATAAACGTTTGAATATGTATAATAAAGCCAAAACAATGCAGGTATGGACATAGAAAAAAGAATGCAATTGCAAAAGATATTGTTGACAATTCGTCTTTTACCTTAGATTTATTTTAAACGTCCTTAATTTTCGAGATAATATCTCTTCTTCAGAGGGAAATAAAGGTTTCAAACCAGCGTTCTAAATATCTTGCCAAGCCATGCTGACAGGAAATAGTATAGAGTATCTGTTCTATCTCTAATGTCAAAGAGTTAAAATTAGGTGGATAAAGAGTAGTCTCCCTTTAAAAGGGGTTTGTTTAGGGTTTTTTTAATTTTTTATATACATGCCTGTTTAAGTGTGTGGGAGAATGCATGAAGGTGTAAGTATGTGAGTGTGTGTGTGTGAGTGTGAGAAGATAAGTCTATTCGTAAATGTGGGGGATAGGTGTTATCTGGTGTTAGAACTGGTTTTGTGTGTGTATGTGTGAGAGAGAATAAGTGGAGGTGTAAGCGTGTATGTGTGTGCGTGCGTGTGTGTGTATGCGGTGTGTAAATATGGGGCTAGAAGCCCTATCAGGTTATAAATTGGGTGTTGAGTTCTAGTCTATTACAGATAGGTGGTTGTGTTTTATCTATAATTAGTGCTTCCTTAATTCTAAGATTGCCGAGGTTTCTTTCCTTAGTTTCTATCCTAACTGTTATGGTTTTGTTGGTGTTTTTGCATTTAACTAGGTGTTTCTTAAATGAGGAAGCGTTAGTATTGAGGTGTTCTTTTATTCTTATGTGGAGTGGTCTGGTGGTGCTACCTACGTAGAAGTTGTTGCATTTGTCACACTCTAGTCTGTATACGACGTAAGCCTGGTGGCATAGGTCTGTGTCGTTGATGGGGCAGTTGGCTAGTCTGCAGCAGTTCTCATGTCTGGTGGAGTGTCTTTTGGCTAGCTGTCCGCGCAGAGAAGGACCTGAGTGGGCCAGTTGGATATCCAGTCCCTCTCGTCTGATGGCTCTGCGGATGGCTGTTGTTGTTTCTTCACTGAAGTGTGGGAGCTTCAGGAAGCAATTGTTAGTCCCTCGAGTGTGGTGTCCTCTGTTCTTTCTGGCACGGTTTGTGGTGGATGTCGTGTATCCGTTCAGTTTGAGTACTTCCAGGAAATGTGTGGTGTGTGTGTCTCGGTCTCTAGCGTCGGTGCATTTGTTCCGGATACGTGCCAATTCGTTCCTTTTGTATCCGAACTTGGCACCGAGTGGGAAGGCCGATCTGAAATGTACGAACAGATCCCTGCTGGCGACTTTTTTTATAGAAGCAGGTGTGGATGTTGTCTTCCTCTGTTACCCTGAGTTGGAAGTCCAGTAGGGATAGGGATCCGCGGTCATCGGGGTGTTCCATGCTGAACTTTATACTGGCGTCCATGCTGGAGAATGTTGTGTATATTTTATCTGCCTCCTCACGGGATGATGTGAGGATGAGTATGTCATCTACATATCGGGTGAAGAAGGCATGGGAATGGCAGGTGTTGAGGGCTCGGCATTCTAGCTGGTTCATGTAGGTGATGGCCAGCAGGCCCGATAGGCTGGATCCCATGGGTACTCCTGTTGTCTGTCTGTATGTGTGGTGGTGGAAGGTGAAGTACGTGTTGTCTACTGTGAAGGACAAAAGCTGGTGTATGTCCGTCGGGTGGAGGCCGTAGCAGTGGATGTCCTCTGCGACGACGCAGTCCGTCAATAAATCGACAGCTGGATGAGCGGGGACTGTAGTGTAGAGTGAGTCAACGTCGAGGCTAAAAGCGTATTTATTTAGTTTAAGTTGTTCTGGCTGGAGTTGGTGTAGTCTACGTATAACTTCGTCGGAGCTACTGACATACCCGGGAAAGGTGGAGAATAGAGGCTTGAGGACCTGGGAGAGGAGCCAGGACATTTTGTATAGGGGTCCTTCTATGCTAGAGACGATGGGTCTTATTTGCGTCTTAGTGCTATTCTTGTGGGTCTTGATGAGGTGGTAGAAAGAGGGCAGGCTGCTATTTCTAGTGATGTAGTTGAGCTTAACTTTATTTGGGAGTTATCTTCTCCTACAGATATCGAACCAAATGGAGTTGGTCTGTTTTTCGATCTGGGCTACAGTCATGTCCGGGATCTCTGTGTATAATTCATTGTCGCTTAGGTGTTCGCATAGGTCTGTGTCGTTGATGGGGCAGTTGGCTAGTCTGCAGCAGTTGTCATGTCTGGTGGAGTGTCTTTTGGCTAGCTGTCCGCACAGAGAAGGACCGGAGTAGGCCAGTTGGATATATAGTCCTTCTCGTCTGATGGCTCTGCGGATGGCTGTTGTTGTTTCTTCACTGAAGTGTGGGAGCTTCAGGAAGCAAGTGTTAGTGCCTCGGGTGTGGTGTCCTCTGTTCTTTCTGGCACCGTTTGTGGTGGATGCCGTGTATCCGTTCAGTTTGAGTACTTCCAGGAAATGTGAGGTGTGTGTCTCTCGGTCTCTAGCGTCGGTGCATTTGTTCCGGATACGTGCCAGTTCGTTCCTTATGTATCCGAACTTGGCACCGAGTGGGAGGGCCGATCTGAAATGTACGAACAGGTCCCTGCTGGCGGCTTTTTTTAGAGAAGCAGGTGTTGATGTTGCCTTCCTCTGTTACCCTGAGTTGGAAGTCCAGTAGGGATAGGGATCTGCGGTCATCAGCTATCCTCCACATTTACGAATAGACTTATCTTCTCACACTCACACACACACACTCACATACTTACACCTTCATGCATTCTCCCACACACTTAAACAGGCATGCATATAAAAAATAAAAAAACCCTAAACAAACCCCTTTTAAAGGGAGACTACTCTTTATCCACCTAATTTTAACTCTTTGACATTAGAGATAGAACAGATACTCTATACTATTTCCTGTCAGTATGGCTTGGCAAGATATTTAGAACGCTGGTTTGAGACATTTATTTCCCTCTGAAGAAGAGATATTATCTCGAAAATTAAGGACGTTTAAAATAAATCTAAGGTAAAAGACGAATTGTCAACAATATCATTTGCAATTGCATTCTTTTTTCTATGTCCATACCTGCATTGTTTTGGCTTTATTATACATATTCAAACGTTTATACCTCATTACACAATGCTTCAAGTGAACTATAACCTCCTCCTATATATATATATATATATATATATATATATATATATATATATATATATATATATATATATATATATATATATATATATATATATATATATGTATGTATATATATGTATATATGTATATATATGTTTATATGTATATATATATCTATCTAGGGCGGGTAAAATTCCCGAGATCCATGGACGAGTTCTCTACAGCGGTCTCTGTCCATAATTATCGCTGCCATGTCCTGCGTCTCCAACAGACCAGTGTCTGTCCTTAGGCCATCAATATACGTTAACCTTGGTCTTCCTCTTCCAGTGTGTCCATGTAGGGGCTCCCACAGGAGTACTGAGTGCAATGTCAACTCTGGATGTCCTTAATTGTAAGTTGTGATGTTGCTATTCCATTCATGTTTTCTATTTAATTTTGGTTGGAGTTCATTTATATTTATTGCCTCTGTGATTTGTCTAAACATTGCGCCTTTTCTATGTTCTCTAATTTACTCTTATGTTCTATTTTAGCATGTTGGCGGAGTACAGATGATTCTTTACTATCTTGAAGCTCGCGCCAGTGTTCACTTATCCGTTCTCCTATACTACGAGCTGTCTCACCTATGTACACTATATTCTTATCTCTACATTGTCCTTCAGTATATCTTATGCTCTATACTACATTTCTAGTTTTACAGTTAATATTGGTGCTTAGTTTTCAGATTATACATTTCTTATGTATACAGGGATGTCTTTGAACAGGGTATGTATTACTAATAAGTGTTTTTATGGAGGTATCTGGTCTTTCTACTATCTTAATATTGAGTTTATGTTTGTCTAGGGCCCTTCTAAATTTGTAAGCTAATTCACCTCTATGGGTTGTATTGATGAATATTACACACTGGTATTTATTGCTATCATACCATGAGTTTATTCTATTAACCTTATTCCTATTTCTTTCTATTCTATTCCAGAATTTGCTCCTATATAAGGGGCAGGTCCCATTTGTATCATTATTTACCATTTTTTCCCATTTGGTTCTGGCTCCTCTATATTCTCTGATTTTATCTCTCTGATTGTAACCAGAGAACTGCATACGGTGGATGAACTGTTGTATGTGTCTCTAGTTCTTTGGGGTTGCACATGCGGGACACGTTTCTCATCACCCGTACCAAATCCGCGATCAGTATGTTGATTTTGGTGTGGTCCGAAACAGCTGAGTTTCGATGGATCAGATATTTGGAAGTCATGGGTTTTGCATAATGGGAATGGAGGATTTGTTTTTTGTTATTAATAGTTTCTAACCAGAGCTCTGTGTCTAGTACAGGTAATCGATGGTTGGTGTGTTTGTTGGGTAGTCTATAGTAACTCTAATACTCTGGTGGATGGAGTTAGCTATTTGCTGGATGCTTTCCATGGTGTTTTTCTCTAATTCCTGACTGTTCTCTAGTGGGGGTATTTTTACTACGATGTTTATATCATCAACGCAGCGGGAGTACATTATCAGGGTTAAGAGGTTGCTGTCTTCTAATTGTTCTCTAAGTTTAAGTTTAAGTTTATTGTCCCACCATACCATGAATAGGTTAGCTATGTCACCTGCAATGCCAACACCAATGGCTGCTCCCTCCTCTTGGGCATATGTTTTTCCATTAAATTTGAACATATGTTCCTTAAGGGTTAATTTTATACTGGCCCCCACCGCATGTGCAATCATTTTCTTTAGTTCATCGTGGTTTTAGTTCATCTTGGTCATTGAGGTAATGGTAGGTGGTCTGCATCTTGCTGGTCCTGTAGGGCACAGGTTGCTAAGATCATATGTATCTTGATAATCATTACTCTAGGTAAGTTTAAGTAGGAGTCCCAGCTCACTGGTATCAATCCCACGGAATTCAACATTGTTCTCACCGATCATTTCTACGCATTTCTCCACAGCAAAATCCACGTCAATGGATATATAGGGACACATCATCCATACTTCCTATTATACAGTTTGTTGGGTCCTTAGGCCGGTTACTTTCGCTGATTCTGCTTTTAACAAACGCACGCAATTGCCGTCGCAGGTCGATGGACAAACAGAAGCACAATTTAGTATATCTAGATCTAAACTTACAAATATTATAGAACAGTATAACAAGAAGCAAAATAGAATGGAGGCCCAGCAACTGGGAGAAGAATCTGTAAATGGCTTGCGTAAGCTCATGCAGCGCTCACGTAATGGAGAGATAGCATGCTTTCCAACAGACAAGTCTGGCAGAATGTCGGTTGACAGTCTGTCAAACTACATCCAGGCAATGCAACCCACATCACTATAACAAGAGAAGTAACACCACAAGAGCATGAGGATAGGGAGAATTCCCTCAATGCCCATATGATGATGTGGACAAACATAATGCAGCCCAATAAAAGGACTGCCAACAACTTCCAGGCCTGGAACAATGACGTGCCAGCGTTGTATGGGCTTCGAAAGGACCATAAAACGAGCAGTTACCCTGACACAGGACCACCAACACGGCCAATCTGTGGAGCTAACATTGCTAGTAACCACAGACTTTCCTACTTCCTCTCCCTGATCATACGTCTCATCATGTCCCCAGATATATGTGACAGCACGGAAGACCTCCTCAGAAGAATCAGCGAAAGTAACCGATCTAGGGACCTAACAAACTGTATAATAGGAAGTATGGATGTTGTGTCCCTATATCCATCCATTGACGTGGATTTTGCTGTGGAGAAATGCGTAGAAATGATTGGTTAGAGCAATGTTTAATTCCGTGGTATTGATACCAGTGAGCTGGGGCTCCTACTTAAACTTACCTATAGTAATTATTAACGAGATACATAAGACCTTAGCAACCTGTCCCCTATAAGACCAGCAAGAGGTAGACCACCTACCATTACCCCAATAGCCAAGAAAACCCACACAGATAGATGGAACGGGTGGACAAGAGGCATAGGGACCCCCGAAAACCACGAGGAACTAAAGAAAATGATTGCACATGCGGTGGGGGGCCAGTATAAAATTAACCCTTAAGGAACATATGTTTAAATTTAATGGAAAAACATATGCCCAAGAGGAGGGAGCAGCTATTGGTGTTAGCATTGCAGGTGACATAGTTAACCTATTCATGGTATGGTGGGACAATAGACTTAAACTTAAACTTAATGAACAATTAGAAGACAGCAACCTCTTAACCCTGATAATGTACTCCCGCTGCGTTGATGATATAAACATCGTAGTAAAAACACCCCCACTAGAGAACAGTCAGGAATTAGAGAAAACACCATGGAAAGCATCCAGCAAATAGCTAACTCCATCCACCAGAGTATTAGAGTTACTATAGACTACCCAAGCAAACACCCCAACCATCGATTACCTGTACTAGACCCAGAGCTCTGGTTAGAAACCATTAATAACAAAAAACAAATCCTCCATTCCTATTATGCAAAACCCATGACTTCCAAATATCTGATCCATTGAAACTCAGCTGTTTCGGACCACACCAAAATCAACATACTGATTGCGGATTTGGTACGGGTGATGAGAAACGTGTCCCGCATGTGCAACCCCAAAGAACTAGAGACACATACAACACTACATCCACCGTATGCAGTTCTCTGGTTACAATCAGAGAGATAAAATCAGAGTATATAGAGGAGCCAGAACCAAATGGGGAAAAATGTTAAATAGTGATACAAATGGGACCTGCCCCTTGTATAGGAGCAAATTTTGGAATAGAATAGAAAGAACTAGGAATAAGGTTAATAGAATAAACTCATGGTATGATAGCAATAAATACCAGAGTGTAATGTTCATCAATACAGACTAGACCCCTTCTTCCTCCCGTTAGACCTGTGCGAAATTCCTTCCTTGCTCACATTTCAACCAGGTTTGATGGTCTTTATTCTCTCGTTCAAGATTTCACCGAATTTAAATTCATAGAAATCTGGGACTTGTCTCTTTCTTCCTCACTTTCTGTTGCTTCACCATTTTGTTTGCTTACCCTCGCGTCCCCTTTATTTACGTGTCCCAACGACTTTTTTTTAGCCGTTGCTCGCACCAACCGGAGGTATATGGTCTTTAAAGCGATGAAATGCCTATGATGGTTGGAAGATCACTGATGAAGGACAAACTTTTTTCATATATATATATATATATATATATATACATATGTGGCAAGAGCCGTAACTCTATGTGTCAAATCATGGTGGCCAACCCTCTACTGATACTGCCAATTCACCTAAAATATAATAAAATATAATACCATGCATATATTACCATCAATACATATAATATATTTTGTTCATTTATTATCCAAATTAATTTTAAAAATTCGCTTTATGAAAGCTTTGTTATTCTTAATTTTCATTTATTTCTTAGAGTCCAACTCTGGTTATATTTACTCTCTATAATTTTATATCATTTAATGAATGGTTATATTTACTTCTGTATTTAATTATTCTGATATATAGTTTCCTTTTAATGATAGTCTATGTATTATTAAATTTCATATTTCATATTTAATATGTTTTATCAAGTTAGTCAAAAAGAAATGTTTACGGACAATGTAAACAAAAGGAAGATAACTCATTCACGATATACAAGTTTTTATAGTTTATAGGGAATGGTTACTTTCACGTCCGGCGATATTTTAAAAGCCTTAAATTATCTATTGTATATATCGTAATTGATGCCTAATTAAATATTAAACTATCCTAATCAAAGCATAGGATAAAAAGACCCTTAATGAAATGATTCCATTACAATGTTGAGTGCTTCTAATCTATTGTAATATTGTATTCGTTGAGTAATCAAAGAACCATATTAATCTTTGATTATACACACACACACACACACACACACACACACACACACACACACACACATATATATATATATATATATATATATATATATATATATATATATATTTATATATATATATATATATATATATATATATATATATATATATATATATATATAAGTATGTATAAGTACATACATATATGTATACAGACATACAGTAGTATGTATATAATACATACATGCACACATATATTAATGTACGTATGGGTTTACCGAACATTTATTATAATGCTCGGTTTGTTTGTAAACAAACAGCCCGAATTAAGCCGTACAGTGTTCGGCAACCATCGTTGCCCTTCTGTTCAACACTGACAAAGGAACGATGAACTAGTTTCTAGCTTCTTAGCTGTCATCAGCACCGTATAACTTCCTGTCAATCGATTGAACGTTTGAAACCCATACGTACATATATATATGTGTGCATGTATGTATATACATACTGCTATACGTCTGTATACATATATGTATGTACGAATACATACTTATATTTAAGTAACAGCCGTACTAAGAGTGAGAAATGAAATTTCATTTTTTCCATTTATCGTTTTCGGTGCACCTGGCCGACTAATTCACTCGATATGCAAATTAGGCTGCTCAGCCGTTAATATGCATAATGAAAGTATATACTTTCAAACTTCAATCGATTGACAGGAAGGTATACGGTGCTGATGACAGCTAAGAAGCTAGAAACTAGTTCATCGTTCCTTTTTCAGTGTTGAACAAATGAGCAACGATGGTTGCCGAACATTGTACGGCTTAATTCGGGCTGTTTGTTTACAAACAAACCGAACATTATAATAAATGTTCGGTAAACCCATACGTACATATATATATGTGTGCATGTATGTATTATATACATACTACTGTACGTCTGTATACATATATGTATGTACGTATACATACTTATATTTAAGTATCAGCCGTATTAAGAGTGAGAAATGAAATTTCATTTTTTCCATTAATATATATATATATATATTAGGGCGTTCCAGAATCCCACATTATATACAAAAGTGTCTTTTTCTTAGCTCCCTGGGCATTTTCTCCTACAATTTTGTATATTATCAATTTATAATGTAATTTTGATTATTTCAGACTAATTTAAGCCTCGCCTAATAGTTGCAAATTGGCAGAATAATGACGGAAACCAGTGGGCCTAGTTGTAGCTACTCGCTCCGTTGTGATGATCGAAAAACATGGCTCCTGGGGCAATATGTTACAGCCTTTTCACCAAACAAAATACCAAGAAAGGGGGATGTTCTAAGATATTTCTTCTACCTGAAAGATGGTCCTATGAAACACGAAAAACATGTGAGCTTCAATGGTGCTATTGCGGATAGGCTTGTGATGGAAGTAGTTAGTCAGTGGGGAAAAGCTGGTGTGGCGACTCAACGAAAAGACAAAGTGAAACTGAAAATTATGAACATGTACAGTGAATACAGAAATTTACAAAAAAAACAAAGGTTCTAAGTCAAACAATGAAAAGGAAGCACTATTTATTTCTGAAATGGATTCGTATTTTTACATTGCACATACTGATACAGAAAAGAAAGTTTTGAAAGACCCTCTTCGTAATAATGAACAGAAAATGGAAGATGCTACATTTCTCGAAGCCCTGCGTTGCCAGAAAAAAGTATCTCTGGGTGCTGAAGACAAGGGTTACCAGAAAAAGGTATCTTCAAAGTTTAAGCGTGATCAGGTTTCTGTGGCTCGTCGAGAGTCAGAGAACCATAGAAAGCGTTTGTCAGGATCTGCAGCAGCACAACTTCCACGTAATGAACTGAGTGATTGAAGTTCAACCAATGATGAAACTGCAGATGAATAGGATCCTGAAGTTCAGGCCTCAAAGCCACCCAGAGACAGCGCAAAGTCAGACAAGAAACGAAAACTTCAGCTGGAACACCCAAAGAATCCATTTCAAAATCCAAAACTTTCTCTAATGGCTGATCGTTTAAACCTGACACTGGTCCAGAGAACAGCATTTATGGCATCGATTATTTCTGAGGGTGGGACTGACATAGACGCCACAACTCTTTTCAATAGCAGACGTGCAGCTAAGAAGATCAGAACTGTGAGGGCTGAACACATAAAGGAACAATTTGCTGTACCAGACTTTGTTACCTTGCATTTGGATGGCAAAATAATTTCTGGTGACCACGAGAGGCTAGGTGTGCTAGTTGCTGGAACTCCGGACTTCAGAGAAGGTAAACTCCTCGGTGTTCCCATAATTCCTGATGGCACTGGAACCACCCAAGCCAAAGCATCATTTGATATTGTTAAAGATTGGAATGTTGATGGGTTTGTGGTGGGCTTGGTCTTCGACAGAACTGCTTCGAATTCTGGATGGAAAAATGGTGCCTGCGTGAAACTAGAAGAGATGCTCAACAAAAAGGTGTTTTATTTTGCTTGTCGGCACCATGTCATGGAGCGTATCTTGTGTGCAGTGTGGCAACAAATATTCGGAGCAATGTCCAGTCCAGACACCCCAGAGTTCAAGGAGTTCAAAAAGGATTGGGTGTCCCTCACAGACAAGACCAACTTTAAAACATTGACCATTGTCGACCGGAGACTCAAGCGTCTGTGTTCTGAGAACATCAAGTTCCTGCAAGATTTGCTGACATCCGATGATGGGAAAATGAGTTCTCTTCCACGACTACCGAGAATGTGCCGAGTTGATGTTGATCTTGCTTGGTGTCACCCCTCCTCGTGGAATTCATTGGATGCTGCCTGGTGCACATCATAACGCTCGGTAGATGTCCACAATCATCTATAGTGCAAAGATGTATGCATTTGGTGAGCAACTCAA
>OZ024744.1:44096636-44109136 GCA_964016885.1 Eledone cirrhosa | reverse complement strand
CCAAACGCATACAAACACACACTCACTTCAACAACAACAACAACAATCTGCCTTTTATAGATAATGATAAACAATAATATCCTCTATGAGGTCACTAAACCTGCTAGAAACAGCAGCTAACTCTCCCCCATACCACACCCCTACCTACTGTCTTAAATTTAGAAAACATATCTTCTATGAGGTCACTAAACCTGCTAGAAACAGCAGCTAACTCTCACCCATATCACACCACTCCCTATTGTCTTAAATTTAGAAAACACATATCCTCTATGAGGTTACTAAACCTGCTAGAAACAGCAGCTAACTCTCCCCCATATCACACCCCTCCCTACTGTCTTAAATTTAGAAAACATATCTTCTATGAGGTCACTAAACCTGTTAGAAACAGCAGCTAACTCTCCCCCATATCACACCACTCCCTACTGTCTTAAATTTAGAAAACACATATCCTCTATGAGGTCACTAAACCTGCTAGAAACAACAGCTAACTCTCACTCATATCACAACCCTCCCTACTGTCTTAAATTTAGAAAACACACAGACAACCATGCAGAACAACTCCATCGCAGCTCTGTTGTTCGGCCGGCATCGTCTACGCGCGTGTTGCGCAAGTACTGTGAAACAATAAATTTCAACACTTTTTTGCACAGAGATAATATCCATAGGCGAAACTACAATTGTCACTGCTGGCGCAGCTCCTGCTTCCAGGTCTGCAATTCATTCACCCAGTGCCTGGCAGACAAAAAAGTGGTGCCATAAAATGGGTGGTGCAACCTAACTTTGGTAACTTAATGACCCGAGCAACGCCGGGCTTTAATGCTAGTATATATATATATATATATATATATATATATATTTCGTTGACAAATATATCAATATGCCCCGACATGCATGATGAATTATAGAACCACACTCAAGGCAATGTGCAGCATTGGATATTGAACTCCCGCCGCCCCAGGAGGCGTCACACACAGGAGGGGTCACACCCGACTGTGAATGGATTGTAACCTCCGGAGTCAATAATCTAAACGAAAACCACGTGGCGGAAATATAAATAAAATACCTGTCATTGACAGGTTTGGTTGTGAGTTCTCTCTTCTATATATATCTATATATTCTACAGAAATTTGCACTCACTATAATAAACCCGTCTATTATTATAACAATATGTTCATTCTGCCACATGTGATTCTGGAAGCGGAGTTTCCTATATACATTTTTTTTCTATATGTAACGGGATAGCCATCACGATTTGTATTTACTGTGGTACAATTGTATGCGGTGCGATACATTGGTTGAACGCCAACTTGGACATACAGTGAACTTCACCTGGCACGTTGGATTGAGCGACCGAACGTGAGGATTTTGGGGAATGCCAGTTTCTGCGGACCTGGCGTGTTTTCCATTTCCTTACATCTGTGCCGGCTGTATATGTACCATATATTTCTTTAACTCGTCGTACTTTCTTTTACTTTTTATTTTGGATTTTAGGTGTATATCCCAGACCGCCTATGGTGATAAATCCCCTGGGTATAGCTTTTGGAAAAACAGTGTTATCTCACTTAACGTTCGGAACTGGAACATATCGATGTGGTTCGTAGGGTGCGGATATGATAAGGAGAATCGATCTGTTACAAGGCGATATAATTGGAGTACACCATCCCTCATATGGACTATCATACATGTAAGGCTACACCACTGCTAACCAACAATTCTTCTCACAGACTCATGCTTGCAAACTTTATTGATCTGCCTGAACACCCTCTTTTTGCACTGCTTGTGCTTTGATGTATCTATGCTCTGCTTTATCTTATATTTTGGGGGGGGTTTCCGGGCTTTTTGTTCCTTTATTGTTTTGTATTTTTATATTTATCTCTTTTCTTATCCCTGTATTTTTGTACTTTTTTTATTATTTTTTTTATTATTTTCTTATTGTTTCTGATCATGCTGAGTAATACCCTCACTTATCTCTTGCTACCCTCTCCCAACCTCTTTATCATCTATTGCACCATTTAAGTGATACATTTATGGTGTAATTTTAAATTTTTAAATTTTTAAGATATTTTCTGACATTATGTGCATCATGTATTTTGTCTTTTTCCATATAAAGCTGAACTCGGGACCCCCTTGCTGGTCCTTTAAACTTGTCCTGGTGACGCAGCTCGATGGAGCATGCAACTATTGATATACTCTTGTTTATAGGCTCTGATAATTCCTGCCATGGTGTATGGATGAAACACTGTTAGCTAATAAAACAATGTATTTCTAAACACTTTTTGGTTATTCCTATAACTAAATATATATATATATACATATATATGTATATATATACATATATATACATATATACACACACACATATATATATATATATATATATATGTGTGTGTGTATATATGTATATGTATATATACCTATATATATACATATATATATATATACATATAGATATACGAGGAGGTTATAGTTCACTTGAAGCATTGTGTAATGAGGTATAAACGTTTGTATATGTATAATAAAGCCAAAACAATGCAGGTATGGACATAGAATAAAGAATACAAATGCAAAAGATATTGTTGACAATTAGTCTTTTACCTTAGATTTATTTAAATATCCTTAATTTTTGAGATAATATCTCTTCTTCAGAGGGAAGTAAAGCTGTTAATCCAGTGTTAAAATAGCTTGCCAAGTCATGCTGACAGGAAATAGTATAGAGTATCTGTTCTATCTCTAATGTCAAAAAGTTAAGATTAGGTGGATAAAGAGTAGTCTCCCTTTGAAATGGGGTTTTTTTTTGGGGGGGGGGGGTTGTACATGCCTGTTTAAGTGTGTGGGAGTATGCATGAAGGTGTAAGTATGTGAGTGTGTGTGTGTGAGTGTGAGAAGATATGTCTATACGTAAATGTGGGGGATAGATGTTATCTCGTGTTAGAATTGGTTTTGTGTGTGTATGTGTGTGTGAGAGAGAATGAGTGGTGGTGTAAGCGTGTGTGTGTGTGTGTGTGTGTGTGTCCGTGTGTGTGTGTGTGTGTGTGTGTGTGTGTGTGCGTGCGTGTGTGTGTCCGTGTGTGTGTGTTGGGTGTGTGTAAATATGGGGCTAGAAGCTCTATCAAGTTATAAATTGGGTGTTGAGTTCTAGTCTATTATTGATTGGTGGTTATGTTTTGTCTATAATTAGTGCTTCCTTAATTCTAAGATTGCCGAGGTTTCTTTCCTTAGTTTCTATCCTAACTGTTATGGTGTTGTCGGTGTTTTTGCATTTAACTAGGTATTTCTTAAATGAGGAAGCGTTAGTATTGAGGTGTTCTTTTATTCTTATGTGGAGTGGTCTGGTGGTGCTACCTACGTAGAAGTTGCTGCATTTGTCACACTCTAGTCTGTATACGACGTAAGCCTGGTGGCATAGGTCTGTGTCATTGATGGGGCAGTTGGCTAGTCTGCAGCAGTTGTCATGTCTGGTGGAGTGTCTTTTGGCTAGCTGTCCGCGTAGAGAAGGACCTGAGTGGGCCAGTTGGATATCTAGTCCCTCTCGTCTGATAGCTCTGCGGATGGCTGTTGTTTCTTTTTCGTTTCATTTCGTTTCATTTTTTTCCGTTTATATATATATATATATACATATATATGGTGGCTGCCAACTCGCTTTCGAGTATGGCCACTACTTTACATCCATGTAGGACAACTCCTACCGATGCGCTGAACGAGTGTGACATTTTAGTCCAGCCAGCGACTTGAAAACTCTGGTACAAACACTACACTTGTGACAATTATTGACACATAGTGCTGGTCCCATGGTACCATGTGACGACAAGTGCAGAGAGATCTCCAGATATAAAGCAATGCCTGTGCCGTGAAGCTTTTATAGTGATCAAAGGCACTGCACAAAGCCATATATATATATATGTACAGCCACCGGAAATAACATCTGTGAAATATACAGCGCCATCTACCTGTTAGCTAGCTACCGCTACGTGAAACAAAAGAACCCTTAAAAGCTACCAGAATAAACGCCTACACACCGGCTAAACATCAAACGATTGTTTCTGTATAAATAGAGTGGTTCCAAACACTTCACCAGTCGACTTTTGCCAGAGTCAGGTAGCGTATCGTTGTTCCTCGCCTCTGCCACGCTTTGTCACTCACACATGCATTGACTAGACCGACTAACCACGTCGCTGCATATATATATATACATATATATATATATATATATATATATATATATATATATATATATATATATATATATATAGTTTTGCGAGGTTTTTATATGAAATCGAGTGTCGAAACAAATATTGTTATACTTGGGGAGGGTCATATTTGTGTAATATTGCCAGAATTAATAACAGAACACACTCACTGTTTGGTTGGAAATAGTACATGTAGCAACAACAACAACCACCATGATAACAATAATAGCAACACACACAACTATGACGATAGATATAATGACAACCCCTTAGAGAAACTATTTTTCAACCCAGCTGACAAAACATATAAGATGGGTAATATCTATCCTACGAGGTTACCCTTTAATAAAAGAGTTTGCATACCACAACAGATAGATGATGAGACAGAGGCACAGTTCACTATAGCTAGAAATAAGATTAGACAAATAGTAGACAGGTATACTAAGAGACAGAGCAGACCAGAGGCCCAACAACTTGGGAGGAAACCTGTAGAAGGCTTGGTTAGCCTCAAGCAGCGCACAAGGGATGGTGAGGTAGTATGTCTACCCACGGATAAGTCTGGTAGGATGTCAATAGATAGCATGCCGAACTACATCGAGGCTATGCAACCCCACATCACCAACACGAGCGAAATTGCATAACAAACACACGATGGGAGAGAGAAAATCCTCAACGCTCACATGATGATGTGGACTGACATCCTAAAGCCAAGCAGACGCACTGCCAACAACTTCCAGGCGTCTAACAATGACATACCACCCTTGTATGTGCTCCGCAAAGACCACAAGACAGTCGACGACCCGACAACAGGACCACCAACAAGACCCGTATGCGGAGCTAATATAGCTAGCAACTACAGGATCTCCTACTTCCTCTCAATGGTTATACGCCCCATAATCAAGATGTCCCCAGATGTATGTGACAGTACAGAGGACCTCCTCAGCAGAATCAGTGAGTGCAACAAAAACAGGAGCCTATCCAACTGCATAATAGGCAGCATGGATGTGGTGTCACTGTACCCATCCATTAACATTGATTTTGCTGTGAAAAGATGTGTGGAGATGATCATTGAGAGTGAGGTGGAGTTCTGCGACGTAGACACAGACGAACTGGGCCTCCTACTTAGACTTATCTACGACACTGACTACCTAGACAGCCATGACCTTAGATGTTTCTGCCCTAGTAGACCTATAAGAGATAGACCCCCCACCATAACCTTAATGGCAAAAAAGACTCCCATGGGAAGGTGGATTGGGTGGACCAAAGCTATACGGACCCCCCAAAACAATGATCAGGTAAGAAAAATGGTCGCACATGCAATAGGGGCTAGTATCAAAACTACCCTAAAGGGCCACATATTTAAGTTCAACGAGAAGATCTACACCCAAAATGAGAGAGCAGCCATCGGCGTCAGCATAGCTGGTGATGTTGCCAACCTTTTTATGGTATGGTGGGAAAGGAGACTTAAAGACCTCCTTAATGAGAGCTCCATAGACCTCATCATGTACTCTCGTTATGTAGACGATATCAATATAGTTATAAGAACACCCCCACTAGAGAGCACTAACAAGTTTGATTTAGAACGTAACACGGTGGAAAGCATCCAGCAGATAGCTAATTCCATACACCAGAGTATAACTGTAACTATCGACTTCCCTTCCAAACACCCTAACAATAGACTACCTGTATTAGACACAGAACTCTGGATTAACACTATAGACGAGAGAGCCCAAATTATTCACTCACCCTATGCTAAACCCATGGCCTCCAAATACCTGATACTCAAAAACTTAGCAATGTCCAGTAGTGCTAAGTTTAATATTATGATCGCAGATTTGGTACGAGTGATGAAGAATGTGTGCCGCATGTGCGACCCAACAGAAAAGGAAAGACACATCCAACACTTCATCAACCGCATGCAGTTCTCTGGCTACAACCAAAGAGAGAGAGTCAGAGTATACGAAGGAGCCATGGAAAAGTATAAGACCCTCATAGAACTGGACATGAAAGGAATTTGCCCATTATACAGGAACAAATCATGGAATAGCTTAGATAGGGCTAGACATAAGATAGGGAAAGCCACCTCATGGTAAGACAACCAGAGATACCAGAGTGTCATGTTTGTGGACGCCACCCCTGGAGGGAAATTAGCTAACCAGTGTAGAAAGGCCCTGAGAAAGACCCACTTTAAAATAAAGGTGGTAGCAAAGCAAGGAACCACCATAAAATCCCTGATCAGCAAAACCTACCCTTTTAAGAAAACCCACTGTACCAATAGGAAATGTATCATATGTAAGGTGAACCCCCGGATAAACTGTAAAACTAGAAACGTAGTCTATAGCATAAGATGTACAGAGGTACTTGCAGAAACATGACAACAACATACATAGGTGAGACAGCTCGTAGCATAGGTGAAAGGATAGACCAACACTGGGGGGAACTAAAAGGACGAAAAAACGGGCCAGTACTATACGAACATGCTAGACAACAACATGACGGTAACATAGACAACATAGAAATTAGAATAATATCTAAACATAGAAATGACCCAGCAGATAGGCAAATAAGAGAGGCCAGTGAAATAGAAATTAGAAGACCAAGGCTAAACAGAAAGAATGAATGGAATAACAACAACACCCAAACAAACAACACTGACCTAAGAGAAGTATAAATAAGTAAATAGGGTAAAATAGGTGAATAAATAAATACATACACAAGCACAATAACAACAGGCACATAAACACACACTAGTCACCCATCACACAGCAAGCAAAACACTATACACACACGTAAACGCATGCGCAAAGAAGACAAAATAAAATAAACAAACAAGCAAATAAATAAATAAATATATAGACAGACTGAATAAAAATGGCGTAGACATACAATACAACAGGAGGAAAATATAACACCACTGACGATGTTGCAGATGTGCAACGAAAGATTTATGATAAACTATATATATGTGTTTGTGTCTATATTGTATCTGTATTATTTTTGACCGTCGGTCAGTCAATGGCAACATTGAGAACCGAGTAAGTTAGATTACCGATATAAAAGACACAGAAGCGAGAAGCGAAAACCAACCAAACAGTGAGTGTGTTCTGTTATTAATTCTGGCAATATTACACAAATATGACCCTCCCCAAGTATAACAATATATATATATATATATATATATATATATATATATATATATATATATATATATATATATATATATTAATAAAAGGAATTCCAACTTTGTCTGATTCACTTGTTTTATATTCAATCCTTTAAAATTATAATAGTATTAGAATGAAATAGCATAGTAGAATATTAAATGTTAAGTGTTAATTGAACAAGCACTTTCATGCTTTCGTAATCTTCAGGGTCATATACCTTAAACAACCAAATAACCAAATCTCACATCCATAAAAGAGAATACACATCTATATATATACGCTACCTTAATATCTTCAAATAACCAAAGGCTCACTCACATAAAGAAAAAAAGTATATACAAATACACGTGCTTTCCCTACAAACTCCATAAAAGAGAATATATATATATATATATATATATATATATATATATATATATATATATATATATATATACACGATTCTTTAATTTCTTCAAATAACATTATATACACCCGTTTTTTCAAATAATATTATATACACTCGTTTTTCCTTGGATATCTTCAAACAACCAAATAACCAAAAACTATTAACATCCTCAAACAAACAAACTCACATCTATGAGAGAAAATAAAGAAAATATATATATATACGCGATTCTTTAATTTCTTCAAATAACCGAAGTCTCACTCACGTATCAAATAACAAATATTTAAAACGCACACAAGGATAAAAAAAAAATTAAAAAAAATGACTACTGACCAGCAAACCCACAACGGACGAAATTGGTCTGAAAATGAAATTGACTTTTTAATAAATACATGGTTTTCTCTGTCACAAACATCAAACATTAACGCGTCATGTCTGAATGAAATTGCTGAAAAAACAGCCCAAATATTTACGACAAGATCTGCTAAGTAGATACACAACAAACTAAAACATGTAGAAGTCTCTTTCAAACTAATTCAAAACCATTTTGAAAAACTTCGACATATTTACTCTAATGGACAAACACAACAACAGCCACAACAACAACAACCAGGAGCAACCACTACTGAATTCAAGCATAATCGCCGAGCTACTGAATAACAGTATCACTCAGCCACTCACTCAGCCATCATTATCGCCATCACCATCACCACCGTCACCAACTCCTGCCACATCTACATCTTCTGCCACACCAACTGCTAGTAATGGCCCACTGCTCTCTCTCCCATCACAGTTGTCATCATCATCATCACCACTAATGCTTTCTTCCCCCACATCACCACCAAAGCCATGCCATAGTCAAAAGAACTATAAAAAAAAGTTCTATGGAGCTGTATACACCTCCCACTACACATACTAGAGACCCCCAAATATGCCGCTACTCACTAGGTCAGAGGCTATGCACACGTAGCGACTGTATATATACCCATTTACCGGGTACTAGGCGCACTAACACTGCCAGCCAACACCAAAGCACACTGCCTGCACGTATAGTCCCAAAATCTGCCAACATTCCCAACGCGAGAGGCTATGTCTGCTGACTGACTGTCCCTTCACTCATCTTCCTGGGACACAACGCACGAACAGAAAAGGGGCTTCATGCCAACCCACAAACCACAACAAAGCCACCCCCTGCTGCGGTAATGCTGCTCCAGTCTCCTCATAAAGACATGATTACAACAATAAAAACAACAAAAGTAATGCTGCTCCAGTCCTATCACAAAGACACGATCACAACAACAACAAATACAACAACAACAACAAAAGAGGAAACTGCAACCCTATCCGATGTTGTAACCACAAATCCAATCAAAAACTGCTCCCTGAACAAAAAAAAAATCTTTCTTTTTTAGCCATGAACCTGGCAAAAGAGGTAGAGAAAAACATTTTAGCCATCACCCAACACCATCCTTGCTGTCACTAACACACAATCACAAAACAAGCCCCCTGCAACAGTCAAAACCAGCCACCACACTAGCCTCCACATTCTTACTCAATACACAAGGTATCAGCCCATCGATCAATGCACAGAAATGGAAGATCCAATTCATTGAGGATTGGGTTGGTAACCATCCATTTCACACCCCCTTCTTCATTCTTACTGAGACCCACCTTGACAACTCCCACTTGGAGACCGAAGTAAGAGTGAGCAATTTCACAACCTTCCGTGCGGATCGTGTTGGCAGAAGGAAGGGTGGGACTGCCATTTTCCTGCATGATTCCTTTACAGCAGGTGGTAACACAACATTCTCCAATGGCTACTGTGTATCAGTCACTGTGCACAATAAAGCCAATGACCTGACATTAGCTGGGCTCTATAGGCCACAACAAACACCCATCATCTGTTTCAAAGAATGCCTCAACAGTATTAAATGCTTTATTAAACAGTGCCATTCTAGCAACATACTTTTGATGGGAGACTTTAATCTACCCTGTGTCCATTGGTCTACATGTAGTTTGAAACCAGGCTCCACAGCCTCAACCACTGACAAAGAGGCTGTCGAGTCACTTCTTGACTTCATTAATGAGTTTTTCTTGTCCCAACTTGTCCTTGTACCAACGAGGCATCAGAAGAACATTCTGGATCTAGTGTTTAGTAAGCACACTAACACTATACATAATATTACAGTGGAAAAAACCCTTCTCTCAGACCATGACATGTTTCTTTGTAACCTGAGATTCCACCAGCCGAAAGCTAATCCCAGGGTCCTCTCTCCAGCCCACCCATTTGATAACATAGATCTCCACAATGATGCCAACTGGGATGCAATTATGAACGAACTATCACATGTCGACTGGTCTTTTACACACTCACACACTTCCACCAACATCAAAACATCTTGGCAGATCTTTGTAGACACTGTCACAAATATATGTACAAAACACACCCCACCAAAACCTGTGAACAAAACCAAGTGCAGTATCCCCCAAAACAGAAAAACAATTATCAGAAAAATAAAAAGAACAAACAAAAAAATTAACACACTAAAATACTGCCAACAGCAACACACACATTCAATGGCTATCACCCTGCTTGAGTAAAAAAAATATAACCTCCAACAATGCATGATGACCATCATCAATAACCAGAGAATAGCTGAAGCGAGGTAGGCCATTGAGAAAATAAAACTCAACCCCAAAGTGTTCTTCTCATTCGCTAAAAAACACAAGGTCACCGTCTCCACTGTTGGCACCCTAGTTGATGAAAGTGGCACACTCCAGGACAATGCCAAAACCATGGGCGAGATACCTCAGAAACAATACTGCTCTGTTTTCAGCAACTCTGATATGGCCGATCTGGGCCGTATCAGTGATATTAACCCCCAACACACTATATCAGACATAACGTTTGGCGCCCCGGATATCTTAGCGGCAATAAACTATATTAAACACAATTCAGCAGTAGGCTCCGACAAGTTCCCTGCTTGTGTCCTGAAGGTGTGTTGACACCAACTTGCAACTCCTCTTGTTAATCTGTGGAGGAACTCACTGGACACTGGCTATATTCCTGAAAACTTTCTGTCCCAGTCCGTTGTCCCAGTCTTCAAAGAGAGAAATAAGACCCTTGCAGTGAACTACCGTCCGATCTCACTCACCTCTCATATTATCAAGGTATTTGAGAGGGTAGTGAGATCACGAATAACCCACTTTCTTGAAAGCAATGGCCTGCTGAAATCCAGCCAACATGGATTCCGTAATGGAAGGGACTGTCTAACGCAACTCCTGCATCCCTTTGACGATGTTTTGGGAGCCTGGGACGAGGGCTCCAAGACTGATGTCATCTACCTTGATTTCAGCAAGGCCTTCGACAGGGTTGATCATAAGATTCTACTGAAAAAACTATCCAATGTTGGTGTCTCTGGAAGGTTACTACTGTGGATCAAATGTTTCCTGACAGGCAGAACCCAGCATGTTGTAGTCGAAGGAGTAAAATCAAGCCCTGCCAAAGTCAGCAGTGGCGTCCCACAAGGCACTGTGTTGGGCCCACTTCTTTTCATCATCTACATTAATAACATTACATCATCAAACACAGCAACATGAGATGGAAGGCAATGGTTTACGATGGACTATTCAGTGCTGATACTAATGATTGTTTTGACATAAAATCCCGTAAATATCCACCTAGAATTAAAGACATGGCCAACTTCGAATAAGACCTTGTTAATTTGATTAGTGATATCAAATTTCGTAAGTACAATAATCATTTTTAAACTAAACTGTCTAACGATATTTCTAATTTTAAAAATTCTACAAACACTTTTGTTCTTTCCGATAAAACTAAAAATCTCTTTGAAGTTAATAGTATTTTGTATAACCAACTTTTAACTAATAGTATCACCAACAAATATCAATTAACTAATAATAATACCTACAATACTATTAATAAAGAAGCTAAAAAACTAGGTAGTTCTTTAAAAATAGACAACCGGATTGAAAGCCTAGCTAAACGTAAAGCATATATTACCCTTAAAGACCATAAATTAGACTTTACTAATCGACCTAGTTGTAGACTGATTACCCCGGCTAAATCCGAAGTTGGCCTTGCAAGTAAAAAAATCCAAATTAGAACTAAGACTGACCTATCACAATGGTTAAATACATCCTCTGTTATTTCTTGGTTTAATAATATACAAGGTAAAAATAAGTGTAGATTTACCCAATTTGATATTGTTGATTTTTACCCCTCTATTACTGTTTCCTTATTAACTAATGCCTTAGAGTTTGCAAGACCCTTCATTAATATTTCTAAATTAGAAGAAGACATTATCTTTCATGCTAGAAAAATTTTACTCTTTACTAATGAAAGTATTTGGGTTAAAAAGTCAAACCCTGAAAACTCTTTTGATGTTGCAATGGGTTCATATGACAGTGCGGATGTGTGTGACTTAGTAGGATTATTCCTTCTCCACACCGACAAAGAGAAATTTCCGTCCCATAATATCGGTTTATACCGTGACGACGGATTGGCAGTTTCTCATACCACCAACGGCCATAACCTTGATAAATTCCGTAAAGATTTAATCAATACTTTTGCTAATCTTAACCTTAAAATTACTATAGATACGAACCTTACCAATGCTAACTTTCTTGACATTAATCTTGATCTACTTACTGCCTCTTTTAAACCTTATCATAAACCTAACGAAAATCTTAGATATATACACAAAGAGTCTTGCCATCCCCCTATAGTTTTTAAAATCT
>OZ024744.1:43886636-44091636 GCA_964016885.1 Eledone cirrhosa | reverse complement strand
AACAGAGAGGCAGTACAATAAATGTTTATTAAATTCACGCTTAGGAGAGTGGGGGGGTAGGTGGGGGATGACGTTTCGGGCATAAGCCCTTCTTCAGGTGAGAAGGTGTGGGAACAGAGTTCAAAAGGTGTGTAGGGGAGTGGTGGAGAGACATATAGTGAAAGGAAACGGTGCGAATGAAAAATTAACAAATAAAGACAAAAAATATAATAAATAAAAATAAAGCATGATCAAAATACAAGGAAGGAGAAAATTTACAAACGTTTGCCGGGTTCAAGGCGGAAGACGGAAGGCGTCGTGTCGCGTCGGGAAACTTCGCCTCGCGACGCGTATACACGCCGCCGTCTTGCCGTCTGTCTTTCCCGGCAGCTACTCGTAAAAGTACGGGTCGGAGGCGGAAATATATATATATATATGCATGTGTGCGTGTGTGTGTGTGTATGCATATTTGTGTATTTGTATGTATGTGTATGTATGGATATGTTGATATGTGTGTATATATGTATGTGTATATGTATGTGTATGTGTATATATATACACATATATGTGTGTGTGTATATGTGTGTATGTGTATATATGTGTATGTATATAATTGTGTGTGTGTGTGTGTGCGTGTAAATGTGTGTTTGTTTTTCCTTTCCTTCTTCCTTTTCCAGCCTCACTTTCATATAGATTATATTTTTGTTTTTAAAATCCAATGCCAATAAATACACTAGGATTTTTTCATTCTGTTGATTGAAAGCAAAATGTGTTTGCTTTTAAGAAACCACTGGTAAATGAAATAATTGCCTTATGTTGTTTATCACATAACTATTAAGCTCTGTTACCTACATAGAGCACTCTTTTTTCCTGGACCTTTCCGACGGAATTACTTCATTTATATATATATATATATATATATATATATATATATATATATATATATATATGAATGTACATATAGTGTATTTTGCAATACACTGTATCCTTAATTAAAAGCATGTTGAAGACCATAAGTTATTGTTTTAAAATAGTGACAATGTCACTTATGTAAATTTTCAGCAAACAGGGGAGATAAACTGACAGAGTACTTTTTGGTACTTATCAATGTTCACTACCTCTCCTGTTTGCCGAAAATTATGTGTGTTGGATTCTTATAGAATTCCAGTAATAATCAGAAACTGATTATACAGAGCGGTCGCCGGTCCAGCACAAATTGGAAATTAGAATTGGTGCTCTGAAATAGCGATATATATATATGAATGTATATATAGTGTATTTTGCAATACACTGTATGATTAATTAAAAGCATTTTGAAGACCATACGCTATTGTTTTAAAATAGTGACAATGTCACTTATTTAAATGTTATACCTTATCTACGAATATTTATCAACCTTACCACAAACCCAACCTGAATCTACACTATGTACATTCACAATCTAACCACTCTGGCTCTATACTAAAAAACTTAGTATATAACATATCTCTTAGACTTTCTAAATTATCTTCCAATGAAGATATATTTTATAAAAATGCACCCTTCTACAACGAAGCCCTAACTAGAAGTGGATATAAAGAAACAATGTCATATATCCCCAACACTACTATGGACAAAAATACAAAACCTTGCAAAAACTACAAACACCAAAAAATACCATCGAAACAAATGCCTAATGGGGTCATTCCTATCACACCAAACAACCGAAAAACCACAACTATTACTACAAGATCTATGATCAATGTTATCAACTCACATATGACTACCAAACATTCAATCTCTCATAATCTACCCAATAATAACACCAAATACAACCACTGCAATTTACCAAATTCCACAAATACAAATACTAACCATAAGAACTTTTCTAGAACACAGCACATTCATATAAGTGGGAATAAGAACTTAACTAAACACCGCAAAAGAAACATAGCATGGTACAACACAACACACCCTTCAACCTGCAAACTATTGGACAAATCCCCCAAAAATTCTTCGAAATTCTACATAAACATTTTCCACCAAACCACATATACCACCAAATATTTAACAGGTATACTGCTAAATTCTCATACTCTACATCAAACAATCTCCAGCAAAAAATAAGCAACTACAACATTTATAAATTTAAAAATAATATGACCACACCACCACAACATAATGTAAATAGGACTGCACCTTTTAAAAGGACAAATAATACAATCCTTCAACCTGGAAAACACAACCACCCAAATCACCAACACAAAAACAACATAACACAAAATCACAATACAACCCTAACACTAAACCACCCACAAACCAACCTTCATTCTCTCGCTAACATTAATTACAATAAGAATAGCTGAATGATTAATGAGAACTATGTAGGTACCCCCAACAACCATCTTATGTATGGTTGTAATTGCAGAAATAGAAGCATTTTCCCCTTAAATGGCAACTGTTTGATTAATAATGTAATATATAAATATACTGACTCCAACAAATCATATATAGGATCTACATCAAACACATTTAAGAAAAGATATTACGCACACTCTAGTAGCTTTAACAATACTAAACTAGCTAACACCACATCTTTAGCTGAAGCAGTAAATAACTATAAAAAGAAAAAAAATAGATTTCAAGCTATCGTGGAATACCATTCTGCAAAGAACTCCATATCTTGGGAACAGGAGAGAATGCAGATTATGTTCAGGGGAGATCTTGGAAATTACTAAATCTAAGGACGATTTATTGAATAAAAGACAGGAACTGATTATAGTTTGTAATCACCGTATACGAAAAACATTTAAGTACTATAAACCTAATTAAATATTCTAAATAGCAACTCACTATAATTCTATGTAACGTAACATTTGTTAGTATCCCCTTCCCCTAATTATACGTCTTCCTGCTTATTTTTTAACTTTTTAACCTTTTAATTTTTTAGCTTCTTTAGATTCATGCCTTAATGACTAAGGGCAACAAGGTACATAATCACCTGTAATTGCATGGGTATATATGAATCTATGTATGTATGATATGAGAATATATATATATATGTGTATATATGTATATGTGTGTATATGTGTATGTATGTGTGTGTGTGTACATGTATGTGTATGTACATATATATATATGTATGTATATATATATATGTACACACACATACATGTACACACACGTGTATATATGTATATATATGTATATGATTGTGTGCGCATATGTAGGTGTATGTATATGTTTATATGTTTATATCTATATATGCGTATGTATGTTTTTAATAGAGTATCAATATAATTATACCTCTATCTATATATGTGAATATATGCACTTTGTGATCTATGAAAATTATGCGTTTTGACTATATGTCAACATGCATTTATCTGAGTTTGATTACTTATACATAGACACACTTGAAGATATTTACTATTTTATATTTTAAGATGTATCATACGCTATATTATACTATGTACAATGTACCACACCGTACTATATTATATTACACTATATTATATTATTTTATTATTATATTTCATTATCTTATTGGATTGGCAGTATCGGTAGAGAGTCGGACGCCATGCTTTCCAGCATAGTTACGTCCCTTTACGGTCTGAGTTCAAATCCCGCCGAGGTTGACTTTGCCTTTCATCCTTACGGGGTCGATAAAATAAAGTACCAGTAATGCACTGGGTAATTGCTGGCCTTGTGCCTAAAGTAGAAACAATTATCTTATTATAATTTTCATCTTTTAATATACTATCTTTCCTAGTCATGACCATGATTTATATTCACCTAAAAATTCCATACAACACAACTCAACATTTAATTTTTACTTTTCTTTTAAACTTCACTATACCATATACATTCCACTATCAATATAACAATCCCTTTTTCCTCATAGGTTCTTTATAGCAATTCTATTTTTAACACCATTCAACCATTCTTTTCAAAGGGTCATGACCTCAACTAAAGTGAGTTATATTTTTCATCTTAACATCATATGGGAAAAAAACAATTTGATTGGTTTGCTCTTCAGCTACCTCCAAATAATGTCATAGAACTAAACTTACTACTAATTTACTACTAAGTTTGAATAAAATTATTATTGCTTTTGACAACAGCTGGTGATATGCATGTAAGTAAATATTCTCCTTATCTACAATTGACCTTGGTTTTCTCAGATGAAGGCCAGCCACTTTTAGGGTTTGACCCTGAGCTTTGTTGATGGTAATCGCGAAGCTTAGTCTCTCTGATCTTGCAGCCAGGCTAGGACTTTTTGGGTGGCATATCGGCAGTAACAATGACGATAAACCGTCTGTGCTTTATAGTCTGTGAAATAAATACGTTTGTTTAGATTTTGTTTTTGTGTATGCGAAACTATCTGTACACGAATATATAACTATATATATACACGTTGATGAAGCCGCATAAGCCGATTGTGCATTGTTGGATAATATATGCAGACAGATGGTGCAGTGCACCTTACTGCTGCATTAGTGCGGCAGAAACTCGAGTCCGGGAACCTTATAGGCACCCGTTTTACGTGTGTTGTTTTGAGGCAAATAACTATGTGTATACTCTGGTAATGTATCTTACATTGCCCATTGGGTGCGCTGAGATACAACCGGTACTGGCATTGATAAATATGCTGGGTCCGTCAACCCTTATATATATTATATATATATATATATATATATATATATATATATATATATATATATATATATATATATATATATATATGTCCCAAGGCTTAAACACAGAGCTGGCATATCTAAGAACTGACTAACTGCCTGATGAAGTCATAGCCATTCAATGGCTATCATCGAAACATATATAGCAGTAAATAAAGGATTATGAGTTCATGCAATTGACTTATGTTTCGTCACTATATATATATATATATATTTATATATGTCAAAAAATATAAATATATGCGTATGCCGGTTACGCATATATTTATATTTTTTTACAGTTTCTGAAGAATTGATGGGGCCAACATGTATTTTAAATTGAGTGGCACTACTTTCAGTGTGTAGCAATTTTTAGACAACTCTATCAGTGAAACAATTGTTAGGCTGTAAATAAATCTCCTTCTTTGTACTGTTGACCATGTTATTCTCCATTTTTTTCAATTTTATTACTCCAAGATAAACTTACATAGGAATACAAGTGACATCATAAACTCGTCATCTACGTAAACCTCTTGTTGCGTCATACAACGCCGTACGCTAAAACTATCCATGATAAAAAGTATTCACAACCTCTAATTGGATTACCTATAACGATATCTTGTTATCCTCTCTCTCTCTCTCTCTATATATATATATATATATATATATATATATATATATATATATATATATATATATATATATATATATATATATATATATATATATATATTAAAATAGCAGATTAAAGTTTAAGCAAAGAATCGCTGCTTTCATCCTTAACAGGATCTCTGAAACTAAAAAAAAATCAATCTGTGAACACAGAAGTAAATATTTTGAAAATCGTTGCAACCGTAAGAAAACAGGAAGATGATACTTTGGTTCGTGAAGACGTTAGGAATGTCGTATAACGGGAAGTGTTGACATTTGAAAATTTTAAAGAAGTCAATATTTAAATAATGTCTTTAATCTTTTAACAAAATTCAGTACACAAAAATACCCCCACTTTCTTACTTGGAAAAAGTTACATCTATGGTGCAAATTTGGAGCCGTTTGGTCCAGCCGCTTGGCGGAAAGTTTTGTTACTTACATACGGCCGTCAGCTTTATAGTATAGATGCTTAATTAAAAACATTTTGAAGACCTTGCGCTATTATTTTAAAGTAGTGACTATGTCACTTACATCTTTTTTCAACAAACAAAGGAAGATAAGCTGACACACACACACACACACACACACACACACATATATATATATATATATATATATATATATATATATATATATATATATATATATATATATAAAAGGAACCAAATAAATATATATGTTTTTAAAAAAAATAAGACTCCAGTTGCATTTTCGATTTCATCTCTTTTTCTTTATACTTTCACTCGTGTAGGACACCTCGGTTATTTTTCACTTTGTAAAAAAAACCTCACTTTCTAATATATATATATTCATATCACCATCATCGTCAAACGTCAATGTGGTGCTCGTAAGACTCATTGAAGTCAGCTTTGTCTATTAAGTTTTTTTACCTCAATTCTGCTTTTTGAGATCAATTTTGCCTTTCGTCGAGGATGAATTGGCGGAAATTGGCGGAATTGTTGAAATACTGATGGGATGTTTTATGGTATCTGATCTGGTTTCAGTGCCTTCCGTTTTCAAATGCTCTGCCCAGGAGACGCAAATGGCAAATAGTATTAACAATGTATACATTGATGGCTTCTACAGAGTCCCTGGAGGCCACGGATTTGGCAAAAGGAATCAGGAAGGTTTCAGGCACTTAGAATTCTGCACGCTTCAAAAAACCCGACAACCACCTGATCACCTGTAGATCAAGGGAGCATTTTAGTCAGATAGATTTTATCTTTATCAGAAGGCGAGATAGAGTATCGGTGGTAAACACGAAATCCTACCCTGGTGAGTAATGTACCTCCCAACATAACCTAGTAGTCAGCGACCTCATTGTCAAAGCTAGACGAACTTGGAAACAGAAAGCAGCCTAAAGGAGAGGATATGGAAGCAGAAAGATTCCTCATGCAGCTACAGATTGAGAGATAATTTGCTTGACTCTTATGACAGTAAAGAACAACAGATAGAAGCATTCAATATAGGGGAGCACTGGAAGTTCCTGAGGGCGACAGACGAGATATTTGAATGGAGCAGGGCTACTAAGAGGAGGGTGACTGGGGGTGGAACAATAAGGTATATGTGTCAATTAAAGCCAAGAGACTGGCATAGAAAAAATGGAAGCACGGGAGAAGCAGAGTACACTACATAGAGACCAGGAGGGAAGCTGGGCGACAAGTATACTTAGCAAGGAGGGAAGCAGGGGACAAAAGAAACAAGCATGTTTTTCAGCGTGATGACCAAAAACAGGAAGTGTTCAGGATTGTGAGACAGTGAGTTAGGTAAAATTGTTATGTCTTTTGTGAGCCGGGATGGTAAAGGTTCACTTGTCGTCACAGACGCCGATAATAAAGCTGCATGCAAGAGCCATTATAAAAGATTACTAAATGAGGAGAATTCATTGGAGAGAAAGACCCTACCCCAAGTGGATCCTACAGAGGGCCCAGCAATACAAGTCAGCTCTACCTGGCATTTCTCGATCTGGAAAACGCTTTTGATAGAGTGAACCCGTGTCATAATTTGGTGGGCTCTTAGAAAACTAGGAGTAGATGAGTGGCTTGTGAAGGCTGTACAAGTCATGGATAGTGGAGCAGTCAGCAAAGTTTGGATTAGCAATGATTATAACGAGGCATTTAGCGTCCAACTTGGCGTACATCAGGACTTTGTTTTTAGCCCTCTCCTGTTTATAATCGTACTACAGGCTATAACAGAGGAGTTTCAGACTGGCTGCCCGTGGGAACTCCTGTACGCGGATGATATTACACTCATAGTGGAGTCTGTGGTGGAAATAGAGAAGAAATTCCAAACATGGAAGCAGTGCCTAGAAACAAGTGGTCTTAAAGTCAACCTGACAAAAACTAACGTGCTAGTAAGTAGAAGAGAAAAGGGATCCCTGGTCCCCCCGGGGAAATGGCCTTGCTCAATTTGTAGGAAAAGAGTCGGTAGAAATTCCATACTCTGCCCAAATGCAAACTATGACAACACAAGAGATGTAGTGGGATCTCAATAAGTTTAGCTAAGAATATAGGCCTCACATGTAACCGCTGCATCGGGGCAGTAAGCAGCAAATGACCACAGGAAATAAACGCTATCAAATTTTGGGGTAGTTCGGTAGAAACAGTAGACAGCTTCTCCTACCTGTGTGACCAAATTACTAGCGGAGGTGGGTGTTCTGAAACTATAGTAGCCAGAGTAAGATCGGGATAGAAAAGATGTTGTAGCTAGCAGTACTACCACAGCTAGCTACAATATTTTTTTCCTCAAAATGAAAGGCAACCAGTATGATGCGTGCATAGGAACAACAATATTGCATGGTAGTGAGACCGGAGCGCTGTGTGCAGAAGACTTGCATACGTTGGAAAGAAATGAAACTCACATGCTCTGATGAATATGTAATTGTAATATACGTGAACAACAAAGCATAAACGAACTGAAAAAGAAACTAGGCATAAGAGGAATCAGATGATGTGTGCAGGAGAGGACATTACGTTGGTATGGACATGTGACGCGTATTAAGGATGACAGCTGTATAAAAAGTTGCAGAGCGCTCAAAATCGATGGAAGCCATTGGGTGGGAAGACCCAGGAAGACTTGGGATGAGGTGATAAAAGCTGACCTTGCCCAATTGCACCTCTCAAATGTGATGACACAGGACCAGGATCTCTGGTGTTATAGTAATACAGAATACCCGCCTTCCCATGGGCACAGGCTGAAGCTAAAGCATACATATATATATATATAGTATGCACCCCTCCCATACATCTCTCATGAGGACAGGCTGTAGCATATGTCCAGTGAAGCCTCTAGCCGACACTGTAAAGTGGTCATGGTGGTGACACGGCAAAAAGTACCCAGTCCACACTGGAAAGTTGCCGTGTAGGTGTCACAATTAAAAGCACCCAGCACACGCTGTAAATCTGGTTGGCATTAGGAAGGTTATCCAGCCGTAGAAACCAAGCCAGAATTCTATACAAGCAACACACGATCCCATTACCCAACTTGCCTCAAATGAGACAGCCCGTCTAACCCATGTTACTGTGGAAAATGGACGTTAAACGATGATGATGATGATTAGAAAGTTTAATGGCAACATAGTTTCCTTTGTTTGATATGACGATAAGTTTATTTAATATAATTATTTTTATTACTATCGTCATTAAATATGGAGTTTTTTAAATTGTTTTTCTCTTTTGCCGTTACGATGTATTATCATTAACAGACCATAACGTTATAGAGGTGGTACCATAGCCAATAAAGGTTATCTGAGGTGTGGTTATTGCTAGTTGAAATCTATATCGTTACAGAGAGAATCTATTGGGTACATGATTCAGTGCGTCCCCTTTATTACTCGAATTTATACCATCGAGTCCCTTCAGGACACTTCTCTTAACCCCTTTTCCGTTCAATTATGTAAATTACTCCAGATGAAATCCGTCCTAAACTTTTTTCCTTTGTAAAAATCTAAACCCCAAACAATAAGCAACGTAGAAAAGTAATCTGTTAACCAGATCATAAACGTTCAGAGTTGTCACTTGGCATATTACGTAAATAAACTCTGCAAAATATTCTTTTTTGTTTTCTTTTTTTAAAAAAACCTTGAGAATCACAAGCAAGTGCTATGAAAAGTTTCATGAATTTCCACTCACATACATAAACATTTCAATTGTATTTTTTTCTAGTACACAATTCAATACACACACATACATATATGTGTATATATATATATATATATATATATATATATATATATACACACACACATACACACATACACCCATATATATATGTATATATATGTATATATATATATATATATATATATATATATATATATATATATATATATATATATATATATATACATATATACTTATATGTATATATACATATATATATATACAATATATATATATATGTACATATATATTATCCACCTAATTTTAACTCTTTGACATTAGAGATTGAACAGATACTCTATACTATTTCCTGTCAGCATGGCTTGGCAAGATATTTAGAACGCTGGTTTGAGACCTTTATTTCCCTCTGAAGAAGAGATATTATCTCGAAAATTAAGGACATTTAAATAAATCTAAGGTAAAAGACGAATTGCCAACAATATCTTTTGCAATTGCATTCTTTTTTCTATGTCCATACCCGCATTGTTTTGGCTTTATTATACATATTCAAACGTTTATATATATATATATATATATATAGTTATGTACATATATATATATATATATATATATATATATATATATATATATGTACATAACTATATATATATATATATATATATATATATATATATATATATATATATATAAAGAGAGAGACATATATATCTATACATAAACCTACACACATATTGATAGTGGTGTATGCATATGTGTTCATGTTTGTGACATATGTGTCTTCTGTAAGACCACTGACTATATAAAGGGTAGGAATAACAGAGAGAAGACACAGCTTTTCTCTTCTTCTTCAACCATGTTGTACTTGAGTTGCCTCGCACTTGCTTTCGTGGCCATCTTTGCAGGTAAATATCACACTTACATGATATATCTATAGCTCACACACCCCTATCTTCACGTACGTAACACTACCGGGGATTATGTGGAACTACATCGTCTACACAGCCCATATATATATATCCTGGGGCGATGTGTATTGTCTTTAAAACGTAGAAATATCCGAGACCCCCAGTAGACAACTGATGAAGGAGCCCTACCCCCTCCCTGTTCTTGCTTTCTTCGTATTCCCACTGCATTTTAAGTTACCTTAAATAGCAACTACATAGCCATTTCTATTCTCCATATATTTCATTATGTTTTTGGCTGTGGCCATTCTTCTCTCCCCCTTCTACCTACCTATTTCGTTACTTTCTACTGTCCCCCCTCTTTCTTCCCCTCCGTTTTTCCCTATCTACTCTTACCCCACTTTCTACCTCTCCCTTTCTCCCTCTCACTTTCACCCTGTCGCCTGACCGTTTAGCAGTTCTCTTCTCACCTACAACTGCGGTGATCGGACGTGTCTTTCTCCTCTCGAGCACTCAGTCTTGAACTTAAGTTCTCTCATCATGTGGTCTTGGATCTCCTACCTATAGTTACTCGCACATTGCTCGGTATGTTGTTTCTTTTCGCCGTTTTGTTACTGTTTTCTCTTTTCTTCCCCTTTGCTTTCCCTCCCTCATTCCTCCGTTTGCCCAATAACTTATCCAGTTATTGACACCCTGTGGCGAGGTATATTTAGAAATATGTGGAGACCCCAATAGAAACTGATGAGGAACCCCCTCCCCCGTTCTCGCTTTCTTCGTATTCCCACTGCATTTTAAATTATGTTAAATAGCAACTACACGGACATTTCTATTCCCCATATATACATATATACATATATATGTCGCTAAATCTGTCCACGCCTTGAATCTTGGGTGACACCTAAAAGTCAAACTCTAGGTCACCACCCTTTTGGTGTGAACAGGTTCATGCGTGGGCTATCCCCTCAAGGTGGGAGACAGAAAGCGACAGGTATATAAAGCCTATATTTTCCCACCTTAGATACAGAGAGATCGGAGCACCACAATACAGACTAGCTATGTGAAAGGTTCACCGCTACCTTCAGGCCCCAGAGTTCTACAGACATACAGAGAGATTTGAGCAATACGCCTACAAGTTATGTCTCTCTCTCCCCTATACTATTCTACCAGAGTCTCTCTGTCCTATAATATTGTATCACTATTGTACCACGGTCTCCCTCTCCCTCCAATATCATTCAACCACAGTCTCTCTCTCCCTCCTATACCATTCTACCACAGTCTCTCTCCCGGCTATACCATTCGGGCACAGTGTCTCTCCCTCCTATAGTATTCTACCACTGTCTGTTCAGCCCCTATAATATTCTACCACAGTCTCTCTCTCTCCCTCCTATACCATTATACCACAATCTCTCTCTCTCCTAGAAAATTCTACCAGAGTCTCTCTCTCCCCTATTCTATTCTACCATAGTCTCTATCCCTCCTATACTATTCTACACAGTCTCTCTCTCCCCTATACTATTCTACCAGAGTCTCTCTCTCCTATAATATTGTATCACTATTGTACCACAGTCTCTCTCTCCCTCCAATATCATTCAACCACAGTCACTCTCTCCCTCCTATACCATTTTACCACATTTTCTCTCATACCTATACTATTCTACCACAGTCTCCTTCCCTCATATACCATTCTACCGCAGTCGCTTTCCTCTATACCATTGTATCACAGTCTCACTCCCTACTATACCATTCTACCACAGTCTCTCTCCCTCTTATACCATTCTACACAGTCTCTCTCTCTCCCTCCTATACCATTCTACCTCACTCTCTCTGCCCTATAACATTATACCACAGTCTCTCCCCATTACACTATTCTACCACAGTCTATCACCCCCACACTATTCTACCACAGTCTCTCTCTCCCCTATACCATTCTACCACAGTCTCTCTCTCCCCTATACCATTCTACCAATTTCTTTCTCCCTCCTATTCTATTCTACCCAGCCTCTCTCCCGCCTACACCATTCTACCACAGTCTCTCTAATACATATACTATTCTACCACAGTCTCTTTCCCTCATAATTCATTCTACCACACTCTCTCTCACCTATACTATTGTATCACTGTCTCACTCGCTCCTATACCATTCTACCACACTCTATCTCACCTATACTATTGTATCACTGTCTCCCTTCCTACTATACCATTCTAGCTAGTTTCTCTCCCGCATATACTATTCTACCACATAATCTCTCTCTCTCCTATACCATTCTACCGCAGTCTCTCACCCTCCTATATTATTCTACAACAGTCTCTGTCCCTCCTATACCATTCTACCACAGCCTCTCTCCCTCCTAGTAAATTCTACCAGAGTCTCTCTCTCCCCTATTCTATTCTACCATAGTCTCTATCCCTCCTATACTATTCTACACAGTCTCTCTCTCCCCTATACTATTCTACCAGAGTCTCTCTCTCCTATAATATTGTATCACTATTGTACCACAGAGAGAGACTATTGTACCACAGTCTCTCTCTCCCTCCAATATCATTCAACCACAGTCTCTCTCTCCCTCCTATACCATTCTACCACAGTCTCTCTCCCGGCTATACCATTCGGGCACAGTGTCTCTCCCTCCTATAGTATTCTACCACTGTCTGTTCAGCCCCTATAATATTCTACCACAGTCTCTCTCTCCCTCCTATACCATTATACCACAGTCTCTCTCCCTCCTAGTAAATTCTACCAGAGTCTCTCTCTCCCCTATTCTATTCTACCATAGTCTATATCCCTCCTATACTATTCTACACAGTCTCTCTCTCCCCTATACTATTCTACCAGAGTCTCTCTCTCCTATAATATTGTATCACTATTGTACCACGGTCTCCCTCTCCCTCCAATATCATTCAACCACAGTCTCTCTCTCCCTCCTATACCATTCTACCACAGTCTCTCTCCCGGCTATACCATTCGGGCACAGTGTCTCTCCCTCCTATAGTATTCTACCACTGTCTGTTCAGCCCCTATAATATTCTACCACAGTCTCTCTCTCCCTCCTATACCATTATACCACAGTCTCTCTCCCTCCTAGTAAATTCTACCAGAGTCTCTCTCTCCCCTATTCTATTCTACCATAGTCTCTATCCCTCCTATACTATTCTACACAGTCTCTCTCTCCCCTATACTATTCTACCAGAGTCTCTCTCTCCTATAATATTGTATCACTATTGTACCACAGTCTCTCTCTCCCTCCAATATCATTCAACCACAGTCACTCTCTGCCTCCTATACCATTTTACCACATTTTCTCTCATACCTATACTATTCTACCACAGTCTCCTTCCCTCATATACCATTCTACCGCAGTCGCTTTCCTCTATACCATTGTATCACAGTCTCACTCCCTACTATACCATTCTACCACAGTCTCTCTCCCTCTTATACCATTCTACACAGTCTCTCTCTCTCCCTCCTATACCATTCTACCTCACTCTCTCTGCCCTATAACATTATACCACAGTCTCTCCCCATTACACTATTCTACCACAGTCTATCACCCCCACACTATTCTACCACAGTCTCTCTCTCCCCTATACCATTCTACCACAGTCTCTCTCTCCCCTATACCATTCTACCAATTTCTTTCTCCCTCCTATTCTATTCTACCCAGCCTCTCTCCCGCCTACACCATTCTACCACAGTCTCTCTAATACATATACTATTCTACCACAGTCTCTTTCCCTCATAATTCATTCTACCACACTCTCTCTCACCTATACTATTGTATCACTGTCTCACTCGCTCCTATACCATTCTACCACACTCTATCTCACCTATACTATTGTATCACTGTCTCCCTCCCTACTATACCATTCTACCACAGCCTCTCTCCCTCCTAGTAAATTCTACCAGAGTCTCTCTCTCCCCTATTCTATTCTACCATAGTCTCTATCCCTCCTATACTATTCTACACAGTCTCTCTCTCCCCTATACTATTCTACCAGAGTCTCTCTCTCCATAATATTGTATCACTATTGTACCACAGTCTCTCTCTCCCTCCAATATCATTCAACCACAGTCTCTCTCTCCCTCCTATACCATTCTACCACAGTCTCTCTCCCGGCTATACCATTCGGGCACAGTGTCTCTCCCTCCTATAGTATTCTACCACTGTCTGTTCACCCCCTATAACATTCTACCACAGTCTCTCTCTCCCTCCTATACCATTATACCACAGTCTCTCTCCCTCCTATACCATTCAACCTCAGTCTCTCTCCCCTATACAATTGACTCACAGTCTCTCTCTCCCTCCTATACAATTCTACCACATTCTCTCCGGCTCCTATACTATTGTACCAGTCTCCCTCCCATCTATACTATTCTACCACAGTCTCTCTCCCCTATACCATTCTATCACAGTCGTTCTCACCCATATACCGTTCGACAACAGTCTCACTCTCACTCCTATACCATTCTACCACTGTCTCTCCCTCCCTCGATATACCATTCTACCACAGTCTCTCTCTCCCTCCTATACTATTGTACCTTTGTCTTTCTCTCCTTATACCATTCTACCACAGCCTCTCTCCGTCTATACTATTCTACCACAGTCCCTCTCCCTCCTATACAATTATACCACAGTCTCTCTCCACTATACTATTGTACCACAGTCTCTCTTCCCCTATACTATTCTACCACATTCATTCTCCACCTATACTATTTTACCACAGTCTCTCTCCCTCCTATACCATTCTACCACACACATTCACCCTCCTATACTATTCGACCATATCCTCTCTCCCTCCTATTCCATTCTACCACAGTCTCTCCCTCCTATACTATTCTACAACAGCCTCTCTCCAATATACTATTGTATCACAGTCTCTCTGCCACCTATACCATTCTACCACAGTCTCTTTCCCTCATATACCATTCTACCGCAGTCTCTCTCCCCCTGACTATTCTACCACAGTCACTCTCTCCCTCCTATACTACCACATTCTCTCTCATACCTATACTATTCTACCACAGTCTCCTTCCCTCATATACGATTCTACCGCAGTCGCTTTCCCCTATACCATTGTATCACAGTCTCTCTCCCTATTCTACCACAGTCTCCTTCCCTCATATACGATTCTACCGCAGTCGCTTTGCCCTATACCATTGTATCACAGTCTCTCTCCCTACTATACCATTCTACCACAGTCTATCTCCCCCACACTATTCTACCACAGTCTCTCTCTGCCCTATTCTATTCTACCCAGCCTCTCTCCCGCCTCTAATACATATACTATTCTACCACAGTCTCTTTCCCTCATAAATCATTCTACCACACTCTCTCTCCCCTATACTATTGTATCACTGTCTCTCTCCCTCCTTACCATTCTACCACAGTCTCTCTCAGGCCCTCCTATACCATTCTACCCCAGTCTCTCTCATACCTATACTACTATACCACAGTCTCTTTCCCTCATATACCATTCTACCACATTCTATCTCACCTATACGATTGTATCACTGTCTCCCTCCCTACTATACCATTCTAGCACAGTTTCTCTCCCTATTCTACCGCATACTTTCTCTCTGTCCTATACCATTCTACCGCAGTCTCACTCCCTCCTATACTATTCTACAACAGCCTCTCTCCAATATACTTTTGTATCACAGTCTCTCTGCCACCTATACCATTCTACCTCAGTCTCTCTCTGTCCTATATTATTCTATGCAGACTCTCTCCCCCACACTATTCTACCACAGTCTCTCTCTCCCCTATACCATTCTACCACCGTCTCTATCCCTTCTATACTATTCTACCCAGCCTCGCTCCCTCCTATACCATTCTATAACATTCTCTCTCATACCTATTCTATTCTAGCACACTCTCTTTCCCTCCTATTCCATTCTACCACAGTCTTTCTCCCTCCTATACTATTCTACCACAAACTCTCTCCCTCTCCTAAACCATTCTACCACAGTCTCTCTCCCCTATACCATTCAACCACAGTCTCTCCCCCTCCTATGCATTCTACCACAGTCTGTCTCCCCTAAATCATTCTACCACAGTCACTCTCCTTCCAATAATATTTTGCCACAGTCTCTCTCGCTCCTATACCATTCCACCACGGACTCTCTTCCTCCTATACTATTCTATCACAGCCTCTCTTTCTCCTATACTATTCTACCATAATATCTCACTCGCCCTCCCATACTATTCTACCACAGTTTCTCTCCCTAAACAATTGTATCACAGTTTCTCCCACTCCTATTCCATTCTATCACAGTCTCTCTCCCTCCTATACTATTCTACAACAGTCTCTCTACCCTATAATATTGTATCACAGTCTCTCTCCCTCCTATACCATTCTACCACAGTCTCTCTCTGTCCTATACTATTCTACCACAGCATATTCTCTCCCTCCTATGCCATTCTACCAGAGTCTCTCTCTCTCTCCCATACTCTTCTACCCCAGTCTCTCTCTCTCCTATACACTTCTAGCACTGTGTCTCTCCCTCCTATACCATTCTACCACAGTCTCTTTCCACTATACTATTGTCTCACAGTCTCTCTCCCTACTATACCATTCTACCACAGTCTCTCTCCCTCTCATACCATTCTACTCAGTCTCTCTCTCTCTCTCTCTCCCTCCTATACCATTCTACCTCACTCTCTCTGCTCTATATCATTCTACCACAGTCTCTCTCCCCTCCACTATTCTAGCACAATCTGCCTCTTTCCCACCTCTACCATTCTACCACAGTGTCCACCCCCTACACTATTCTACCACACACTAACCTACCACATTCTCTCTCTCCCCTATACCATTCTACCACAGTCTCTCTACCTCCTATTCTATTCTACCCAGCCCCTCTCCCTCCTATACCATTCTACCACAGTCGCTCTAATACCTATACTATTCTAGCACAGTCTCTTACCCTCATATATCATTCTACCACACTCTCTCTCACCTATACTATTGTATCACTGTCTCTATCCCTCCTATACCATTCTACCACAGTCTCTCTCATACCTATACTATAATACCACAGTCTCTTTCCCTCATATATCATTCCACCAAACTCTCTCTCACCTATACTATTGTATCACTGTCTCTCTCCCTCCTATACCCTTCTACCACATACTCTATCTCTCTCTCCTAAACCATTCTACCAAAGTCACTCACTCTCGCCCTCATATACTATTCTACCACAGTTTCTCTCCACTATACTATTGTATCACAGTAGCTCCCCTCCTAAACCATTCGACCACATCTCTCTCTCTGCTATACCATTCTACCAGTCTCTCTCTGTAATCTACTATTCTACCACCGTCTCTCTCCCTCCTATACCATTCTACCAGCGTCTCTCCCTCTCCTATACACTTCTACCACAGTCTCTCTCCCTACTATACCATTCTACCGCAGTGTCTTTCTACTATACTATTGTACCACAGTCTCTCTCCCTACTATACCATTCTACCACAGTTTCTCTCTCTTCTATACCATTCTACCACAATCTCTCTCGCTGTCACCCTCCTACACGATTCTATCACAGACTCTCTCCCTCCTATAACATTCTACCACAGTCTCTCTCGCTCTCACCATCCTACACGATTCTATCACAGTCTCTCTCCCTCCTATACCATTCTATCACAGTCTCTCTCCCTCCTATCCCATTCTACCACAGTAGCTCTCTCCCTCCTATCCCATTCTACCACAGTAGCTCTCTCCCTCCTATACCATTCTACAACAGTAGCTCTCTCCCTCCAATACAATTCTACCACAGTCGCCCTCCCCTATACCATTCCACCACATTCTTTCTCCAGCTATACTATTCTACCACAGTCTCTCTCCCTCCTATACCATTCTACCACAGGCATTCACCCTCCTATACTATTCTACCAAAGCCTCTCTCCCTCCTATTCCATTCTACCACAGTCTCTCTCCCTTATATACTATTCTACAACAGCCTCTCTCCAATATACTATTGTATCACAGTCTCTCTGCCATCTATACCATTCTACCAGAGTCTCTCTCTGTCCTATACTATTCTACCGCAGTCTCTCTCCCCCCACACTATTCTACCACAGTCTCTCTCTCCCCTATACCATTCTACCACCGTCTCTCTCTCTCCTATACTATTCTACCCAGGCTCTCTCCCTCCATTAACATTCTACCACAGTCTCTCTCATACCTATACCATTCTACCACAGTCTCTCTCCCCTATACTATTCTACCACAGTCTCCCCCCTCCTATACCATTCTACCACAGTCTGTCTCCCCTATACCATTCTACCACAGTCACTCTCTCTCCTATAATATTGTACCACAGTCTCTCTCTCTCCTATACCATTCCACCACGGACTCTCTCCCTCCTATACTATTCTACCACAGCCTCTCTCCCTTATAATATTGTATCACAGTCTTTCTGCTACATATACTATTCTACCACAGCATACTCTCTCCCTCCTATACCATTCTACCAGATTCTCTCTCACTCTCCTATAATATTCTACCCCAGTATCTCTCTCTCCTATACACTTCTAGCACAGTCTCTCTCCCTACTATACCATTCTACCACAGTCTTTCTCCCTCCTATACCATTCTACCACAATCTTTGACGCTCTCTCCCTCCTACACCATTCTACCACAGTCTCTCTCCCTCCTATACCATTCTACCTCAGTTTCTCCCCCTCCTAGACCGTGCTACCAAAGTCTTCCTCACTCCTATAATATTGTACCAGTCTATCTCCCTCTTGTACTATCCTACCACATCTCTCTCCCCTATACTATTGTAGCACAGTCTCTCTCCCTGCTATACCATTCTAGCACAGTCTCTCTCACTCCTATACTAATCTACCACAATCTCTCTTCCTCCTATACAATTCTACCACTGTCTCTCTCTCTCTCTCTCTCTCTCTCTCTCTCTCTCTCTCTCTCTCTCTCTCTATCTCTCTTATGCTATTGTACCACATTCGCTCTCTCCCTCCAATACCATTCTACCACAGTCTTTCTCTCGCTCCATTCCATACCATTCTACCACAGTCTCTCTTTATCCTATACCACTATACCACAGTCTCTGTCCGTCCTATACTATTCTACCAGCGTCACTCTCCCTCCTATACTATTTTACCACAGTATCTCTCTCCTGTATACTATTATACCACAGTCTCTCTACCCTATACTATTGTACCACATCCTCTCTCCTTCCTATCCCTTTCTACTACAGACACTCTCCCCTATACTATTGTACCACAGTCTCTCTCTCTCCGATACTATTGTACCACAGTCTCTTTCTCCCTCTTATACCATTCTACTCAGTCTCTCTCTGTCTCTCCCTCCTATACCATTCTACCACAGTCTCTTTCCCCTACACTATTCTAGCACAATCTCTCTCTTTCCCACCTATACCATTCTACCACACTCTCTCCCCATACACTATACTACTATCTCCCCCACACTATTCAGCCATAGTCTTTCTCTCCCCTACACCATTCTACCACAGGTTCTCTCTCTCCTATACTATTCTACCACAGACTCTCTCTCTCTCTCTCCGATACCATTCTACCACAGTATCTCTCCCCTGTACTATTGTATCACAGTCTCTCTCTCCCTCCTATATAAATCTACCACAGTCTCTCTCCCTTCTATACCATTCTACCACAGTCTCTCCCCCTCCTATATCATTCTACCACAGTCTATCTCTCTCCCCTATACTATCTACCACTGTCTCTCCCCTATACTATTCTACCACTATCTATCTCCTATACCATTCTACCACAGTCTCTGTCCCTCCTATACCATTCTACCACAGCCTCTCTCCCTGCTGTACTATTCTACCACGTACTCTCTCTCTCTCTCCTATACCATTCTACCACAGTCTCTCTCTCCTATACCATTCTACCACAGTCTCTCTCCCTCCTATACCATTCTACCACAGTCTCTCTCCCTCCTATACCATTTTACCACAGTCTCTCTCCCTCCTATACCATTCTATCACATTCTCTCTCTACTATACAATTCTACCACAGTCTCTCTCTCTCTCTCTCTCTCTCCCTCCTTACCATTCTACCAGTCTCTCTCTCTCTCTCTCTCTCTCTCGCTCTCTCTCCCCTATAACATTTTACAACAGTCTCTCTCCCTCCTATACCATTCTACCACAGTCTCTCTCTCTCTCTCTCCCATATACCATTCTACAACAGTCTCTCTCTCCCCTATACTATTCTACAACAGTCTCTCTCTCCCCTATACTATTCTACCACTGTCTTTCCCCTATACTATTTTACCACAGTCTCTCTCTCCCCTCCTATACAATTCTACCACAGTCTCTCTCTCTCTCTTTCTCTCTCTCTCTCTCTCTCTCTCTCTCTCTCTCTCTCTCTCTCTCCCTCCTTACCATTCTACCACAATCTCTCTCACTCCCTCCTATACCATTCTACAACAGTCTCGCTCCCTCCTATACCATTCTACCACAGTCTCTCTTCCTCCTTACCATTCTACCACAGTCTCTCTCTCTCCGCTATACTATTCTACCATTGTCTCTCCCCTATACTATTCTACCACTGTCTCTCCCCTATACTATTCTACCACAGTCTCTCTCTCCCCTCCTATACAATTCTACCACAGTCTCTCTCTCTCCCTCCTTACCATTCTACCACAGTCTCTCTCTCTCTCCCCTATACTATTCTACCACAGTCTCTCTCTCTCCCCTATACTATTCTACCACATTCTCTCTCTCCCCCCTATACTATTCTACCACAGTCTCTCTCTCTCCCTCCTTACCATTCTACCACAGTCTCTCTCTCTCCCCTATACTATTCTACCACAGTCTCTCTCTCTCCCCTATACTATTCTACCACATTCTCTCTCTCCCCCCTATACTATTCTACCACTCTATCTCCCCTATACTATTCTACCACTATCTCTCTCTACTTCCTCTTTCCAAGTCTTGTCCATCTATTCACATCCGTTCCCCTCTCGTCACCATTACTTTGACACACAGTGATTACTTTGACAGTAAAAATATCTCAGCTGGTATGGGGAAACACAAACAAATATGTTATAGTTTAAAATCATATATTCTATTATCAAAGCATTGGAAACATTTGAAATGTGTACTTCCTAATGCAAATGACTACAATAATAGTTGAGAAATTTGGGTAAATTGCTCCTGTAGATGAAAAAGAAGTGGACAGTGTCTGCAATATTTGTTTCGTCTCGTGTTGATTTTCTATACTAATATCTATTGTGATTGATTTTTATTGTAGTCATTTGCAGTGGAACGTACAATATATATGTATGTGTGTGTGTATATATGTATATGTATATATACACACACAGACACACATATATATATACATATATATATGTGTGTGTGTGTGTGTGTATGTGTGTGTGTGTAATAATAATAATAGTTTTAAACGAAAGATATGTGCTTTATATCATCTCTAGTTATTTTATTATATATATTTCGAAGATCCAAAGTTTTATGTATAACGTAAAGCAAAACATGTCCCCATCAGATAAAATACATACGAGATGTATAATATTTCATGATATGCTGTTAGAAAAACGAGCTGCACAGATCGGTGATCACCAAGCATATGACTAGGTAAAAACTCAACACATAGGAGGCTACCTGACTGGGAGAATAATTTCAGTTGGTTTAAACGTTTAATAAATTATTTAAAATATAGCGTAATTATATAAAAAAACTAAATAACAATTGACCGTTATTCAGTCTCTATGCTGCTTATAATCAATTAAAATAGGTGTTAAATCAAAAGTATATATTATATCAAAGAAAAAAATGAAAAAGATATTCTTAGGAAACAAAAGTAGTATTATGAAAATATAATAAAGGGGGAAAGAATTTGGATTACATAATTTGTAGGAAAGTTAACTTTGTTTATGTATAATTTGATTTTGAAATTATATGAGTACAAAAGTATTTAATAATTGATATGGTTCTTTTCTTTTCAATATATAGTTGAGTAGGTTGTAATATTATGTGATAAATTATTTATTTTAAAAAAAGGGAGAAAATTATCTGTCAAAATTTATCAATTCAACGATTTTATTTAAGTAGTTAATATATGTATAGGAGAAATTATTAAAACTTTGTGTAACAATTTAGAAAGAAAAAATATATGAATGATAGCCGAATTTATCAATTTATATTAGATTCAATTTATTTGATACAACCTAAAGGTAAAGTAGATGAAAAATTTTAACGGAAACAGAGAAAAAATAACGGAGAAAATATCGGAGGAAAATTTAGTTAACTTATTTTGTCGTATAACCTCTATTTAAAAAAAAATCATTTAAATATAAAATAAAAGATTAATACCTGTCTTATAATTATTTTTATATATAAAGCTTAATTAAAATCTCTAAACATATTCGAGAATAGGTGGAGGCGAGAATTAAAACTATATGTAAAGGAATATTCACTATTATGTTATCTATTTTAAAACTGAACTAAAACCTCCATGAACCGTTTTTGAGAATCGGTGGAGGCAGGAGATAAAGATATCAGATTTTTATTAATAATTATTTTCCTATTCTTAAGAATATAAAGAATTTCAGTGGTATATAGGTTACAACTCTTAGAAATCGGAGAATTTATATAAGGTAAAGCATTAGAATATATATATATATAAATTAATAAAAAGATTGAATAAAAACAAAGAACAAGTTACTTATATTAAAAAATTCATCATTTTACGATCGTTTCTAGGATATATGTGTGTGTTGGTATGTATATAATATAGATCTATGTAAAAATATTACAAACTATCAGAGGAAATATACATACCTTCACATATATATGCAAAAATGCCTGGCATTTTTGCCCAATATAGGTCTGTTATTTTTCTTAATTTTTCTTAATTTAATATTTAAAGTTAAGGATAACAAACTATATTGGTGTAGTTAGTATTTTTTCACCCTACCAAATTTTGTTCCTTACGATTTGAACACATGTATGTTTATATTAGTGTTCATCTCTCTTGTTTATTCAATTATATATATATATATATATATATATATATATATATATATATATATATATATATATATATATAAAATAAACTAAAATAAATAAGTCAAATATTTAAAATTTGGCTTCGTTTATTACTGCTATATATATTTCGGTGACAGCCATCTTTGGCTGTGCCCTCTTCAAGCAGTCCGAATTAGTGTGGTAGAGACGAATACACATGTTTTTGAGGTGTTTAAATTTGTCAATACTCTGATATGCCCAGTTCCTGGTTGGGTTGTTATTTCACCGAGGAACTGGAATCATATGAATTTCAACAAACGAATTTCAGCGTCAGAGGACATCTTCTCCTTCCATTGGTCAGTTGTGAGAACATTCCTCAGTCAAAAGTCTATAGAAATTCGTTCTGAGGCGGTTGTTCTCTACTCTTATGTTGGTAGCGGTGTTGGTATTGGAGTCAGCTAAAAAATATGATAAAATGATAGAAATGATAAAATGGTAGAAGGAATAATATGGTAAGAGAATAAAATAAGATAATCAAATAAAATGTGTGTGTGTTATAACCAATCTCAAAGTTATAAAGATTTGTAAGATCCACTCCTCCCATTGGTCAGTTGTGAGAGAATTCCTCAGTCAAAAGTCTATAGTGTTGGATCTTCGGTCAACCTAGGTCTTGCTGCTGCTGATTTTAGAAGTATCTGTGTGTGTTTTGCATCCATTCTGTCACCATTTCTCGTGGTACTGGTGGTGGTGGTAGGGGGGGGGCAATCATATGAAGAAAGAAAAGGCAATAAAGTGAAGAAAATAGAAAATGAAAATAAGATAATATAAGCAAATAATTAAACAAAAAATGATAAAATGGTAGAAGGAATAAGATGGTAAAAGAATAAAATAGGATAATAAAATAAAATGTGTGTGTGTTATAACCAATCTCAAAGTTATAAAGATTTGTAAGATCCACTCCTCCCATTAGTCAGTTGTGAGAGCATTCCTCAGTCAAAAGTCTATAGAAATTCTTTCTGGGGTGAGGCTATCTGTAGTGTTTGTTTTTGTTATTGTTAAGTATGTCTGACCTCTACCCTTATTTTGGTAGTGGTGTTGGTGCTGCAGTCAGCATAGGTCTTGCTGCTGATGATCTTATAAGTATCTGTGTGTGGTTGCCGCCATCCTGTGGCCATTTCTCGTGGTGGTGGGGGTGGGGCATGCATATGAAAAAATAAATGGCAATAAAATGAAGAAAATAGAAAATAAATGAAAAATAAGAAAATGAAGATTCAAATAAAGTAAAATAAAATGTGTGTGTGTTATAACCAATCTCAAAGTTATAAAGATGTGCTGCGGTCAGTCTAGGTCTTGCTGCTGATGATTTTAGAAGTATCTGTGTGTGGTTGCATCCACCCTGCCATCATTTCTCGTAGTGGTGGTGGTGGGGCGGGGGTGGGGGGTGGGATGCCATGCATATGAAGAAAAGGCAATAAATGAAAAATAAAGATTCAAATAAAATAAAATAAAATAAAATAAAATGTGTGTGGGTTATAACCAATCTCAAAGTTATAAAGATGTTGGCCAAATTAGAAAGGTTGTGTCAGAATCATGGTGTCTGCTCAGCCTTTCTAATTCCCTATGGCTTGAGGGGAGTTCCCCACCTATGGTGTTGTTACTGCCCATATAGCTTGAGGGAGGTCCGGCCAAGAGGTGTCTACATGTTCTGGAGAAGTCCCTATAGCTTGAGGGGAGTTCACATCTCAGTGTGTTGTTACCGTCCATATAGCTTGAGGAAGGCCCCGACCCTGAGGTGCCTACATGTCCCGAAGAAGTCGGTTCTGGTGTTTATCAGGCGACTTCCACCTCTTAGTATCTCGAGGGTCTCGCTCAGACATAGTTTGCATATGCCAGATCCCCCTTTATCGGGTGGTACTTTCCAATTATTATGGACCAAGCCAGCGAGTACGGGGTCCTGTCCAGCTTAAGCTTCCAGATCAGGTCGGAAAGAGCCGTACATTTCCTGTTGGCCTCCTTATTGAAGTAATGGCGATAGTTATACCAACGGTCTTTAAAGCTCGTTGATGTGGCTCCTATGTAGAGGTGTTCGGATTTGGGGGTTTTAACTCTACATCCGTATATTAGGTTCTTCCTAAGGCATTCATTACTAAGGGGGCATGATTCGGGGTTTCTGCAGTTGCAGAGGGTGGTTGACCTCTGCGTGCCTAGTGTGGGGTTCCCGTTACGTGTTACATGGTGGTCTTCCCCCGGGCCCGGTGGGGGTCCCCGAGTCTGTTTGAGTTTCTTGGGTGGGCATTGGGTCCACCCTTCTCACCTTCCACATGGTTCTGCTGGGTGCTTATATTGCTATCTTCTGGTTGTGTGTGGTTTTTAAGCCTACTCCTGTTGATGCTAGTTATGTGTTGGGCCAGATTTCTTGTGGTGGAATACGAGAGCTTCACAGTGTGTCTGTTGAAGATCTTGTGGTGTCTATGGTCCCTCGGGAAGCCTTTATCAAGTGCTCCAAAGAATGATCGGGCCAATCTGTTCTTTAGGGCCGCTGAGTAGGGTGGGTTGTACCACGTGATTGTTCTGCGTCTACGCCTATATGGGTGGGTTGAGGGCGTCGTGAGTTGTTGGAGAGTTGTTAGGTTGCTGGTGGTTTCTGCATTGTTGCTTCCCTTTTGGGCGCTATGCGTTTTGCTATCTTCTCGGCCCGAATCTGTGGGGTGGTTATTACCCGCGCTGAGAGATCCACGGTGGGGTGGTCCCGCGTTACGCCCCCCCCCCCCCCACGTGTCCTGCAGTTGGGGTTGTCGGGCTCGGGGTGGTTAGTATCACCCCTGAGACTGCTATTCGTATTGGGTTTCTTCTCATGGTTAAGCGTACTCGTCACCATCTCCCGTGTGGTGGTGTCGGGCTCATGGTGCTTATTTGTTTCTGTTCTGTCTGTATTGTTAGGGTTCGCCCCCTCCCGGACAACGCGGGTGGGGTGTCCTTTGGGCCATCCCCATCCCGGAGCCTCAGACTATATGTTATATTTTGGCCATGTGCCGCCTTATTTAGAGCTGCGTTGTAATATTCCGCGCTGTTATCGAAGATTTCCTTATTTGCGGACAGGCTGGAGATCCTGTCCGAGACACTCTTCACCACGGTTATGGATCTAGGGTGGTTTGACTTGGCGTTAACATACACAAGTTTCTCGTTGGTTTGTGGTAGGGGTAGTATTGCTCGGTGTTCAGGTTTAGGGTGGTGTCTAGGAAGTTAACTACAACCAACATATACTCAAAACACACACACACACATATATATATATATATGTGTGTGTGTGTGTGTATTTTATCTGTAGCAGGACTGAAGCGGCATGTGAAGGTTAAATACTACACTTGCTGGCCAGTCGCTGATTTGAACTTGAAGTGTAAACACGGATTGCTGGAAACTTCTTCCTTGTTGAAAATCCAAGTCTCCACTTCTGTGGTTTACCATCTGATTAATTGGTGAAATATATTTCTTTAATGGAATATATACAGGGAAGATTAATTATATTAGAAGGTATCTATTTTTGAAGTTCTGTTCAACTTTATTTAGTTACCTACCTAGCTATGTGTGGTTACACACTTGTAAAAATTATCTCCTGTGATTATTCATGTTTATTTATATGTTAATCAATCTCTAGTTATTATAAAATGCTCGGACCTACTCGTTAGAATCTTAGAGCTTATTTTACGGGTGATATGGCGCATGTCTTTCTGGTATGACACCCATAATTTTGATTTAGATTAAATTCATTTGATTTATCTTAATTTTGGATATAGATATATAAATACGGCTCCTTAATTCTAGAGCTAACTCTGTTGAAAGGACTCGACTGCTGTTTCTAGTTGTCGATAACTCTATTCAAGCCACTGGGACGAAGCTAGTATGATGTGTGTATTTTTAGTAAATACTACACGTGCTGGCCAGTCGCTGATTTGAACTTGAAGTGTAAACACGGATTGCTGGAAACTTCTTCCTTGTTGAAAATCCAAGTCGCCACTTCTGTGGTTTACCATCTGATTAATTGGTGAAATATATTTCTTTAATGGAATATATACAGGGAAGATTAATCATATTATTAGGTATCTATTTTTGAAGTTCTGTTCAACTTTATTTAGTTACCTACCTAGCTATGTGTGGTTACACACTTGTATAAATTATCTCCTGTGATTATTCATGTTTATTTATATGTTAATCAATCTCTAGTTATTATATTTATCCTTATCGAGCCCTCTTTGGATTTTAGTCTTCAAATTTATTATTATTACTATATATATATATATATATATATATATATATATATATATATATATATAAAGTCGAGTTAAAACCTCACAGTAATATCCTATAATTTAATTAGCTCAAGGAACACATTTCGTCACACTGTCGCTTTTTATCCCTTGATTGAACACTTATTTTTATGTGTTTATGTGTATTTCTCTCTATATAGATACACATTTATATGTGTGTGTGTGTGTGTGTGTATGCATACATACACACACACACACACACTCACATACACACACTCACACCCACACACCCACTCACACACACATACACACATATATATATATATACTTATAATGTATTTCATGTTATTTTCCTCCGTTTCAAATAGTGCCAACTAACCAGCATATGGTAAATGGATCAGCCGCTGGTAAATGTGAGTTCCCTTCAATTGTCCACTTGGAAGTGATGAAAGCCCACGACAACACAACCTACAAATCCTGTGGTGGTAGCCTCATTGATTCCACGCACGTACTCACAGCAGCTCATTGTTTGTAAGTAGATAGCGTAATAATAATAATAATAATAATAATAATAATAATAATAATAATAATAATAATAATAATGATTTCTTTATTAACCACAAGGGTTTACATAAGGTAGACATTAAGGACAGTGCAGGACAATGCAGGACGGTACAAATGGGCATTTCTGCGTGTAAAAAACAAAAACAGAGGATGTAACAAAAATAACAATGAAAATAACAATGAAAAATTCCCCAATAGGGGGGAGACTTCGGAGGGACATTTGTGGAGAAAGCCCAGTAAAAAGCCACAATGACCCTGACCACCAAGGCAAGTGCCCTCTCCCAGTTTTCCACCTTTAATTTACAGATATATACTCAGAGTAGGCCCATTCACTCGGGCCATTCTTGCTTCTCTCACCCATCTTTCAACAAAATGCTGGGAAGAGAGCACTTCCCTCTCTACTCTGATTTTCCTTTTCAAATGAAATTTGAAAAAGTCAATCAGAGCATCACCGAAGAGGTAAGTGCTCGTCTTCAGCCCTTTCAAACGTGTCCACCATACTATCTCTTTCGCCATGGCCACCAGACAGATAAAAACTGCCTGCCCTTCCCGGCTAAAGGAGGAGGGCGGGGCAATCCTCACGATGGACTCAGATGATAGCTGGATCCGTCCTAAACGCGACAGCAGGTGTTCGACATATCCCACAAGTCAGCAATTTTCGGACACTGGACGAGTGCGTGCAGGACGGTTTCGTCGCCCTGCGCGCATCTCGGACATGCCCGGTTGACGGCACCTCCATGCCTGTAGAGTTTATCCCGAACTGGCAAGGCTCCTCGGTAGCACTGCCAGGCCAGAGATTTCTGGAAGTTGTCCATAGGCCCCGGCCCGAAAGTTCTTCCGAAGAGATTGGCTAGTTGATTTTCGTCGACGCCTAGAGTTTCCCCAAGTACGTCGTCGCTCTTACCCTCCACTAATCCTCTATAGAACGCCGAGGTGGAGTTTCCACCGATCACATTGCCCGATTGGTCGAGGGCTGTGAGCGTCTGAAGACATTCCAGTCTCCAGGCGCTCCCTCTCGGTCTTCGCTTGACCCAGGACTGCAGCTTCGTCAAGGAAACGAGCTGGGGAAATACGCGCCTAGCAAACGGCGACCACACCTGATCACCGCCGAGGAAGAGGTGGAGATGTCGTAGCCTGAGCGCGTGCCCGCGCATCATCAGCCACGGCATGCCCAGCCCTCCACGTAGCGTGTGTTGACTACAGATGGACCGCCTGACCATCGGAGCACGTCCCTTCCACAAAAAGCGAAAGAGCAAACGCTCCAGCGCAGTCAGGCGAGGCTTAGGACAAGGTACGACGGTTAGGCGGTAGCAGATGACAGACGCGATGTACGCGTTAGCCACCTCCGCTCGACCTTTCAGTGATAGCTTCCTCTCCGCCTATTTCTGGGTGAGAGAAGCCACCCTGCTCGTCACCTCGTCCCAGTTTTTGTCCGTCTGGAGGTCCGGACCGAACCAGACCCCTAGCAATTTAACCGGTCCGTCCGTCCAGCGCCCGACGACGCTGTTGGACGGCATGGACCTGCCTCTCCAGGTGCCGAGCTGCAGGCCCACTGACTTTTCCTGGTTGATCATTGCTCCTGTCACCGCTTCGTATTCTCTTAGTGTAGTGCCGATCGCCTCGATGTGTTTGGCGTTCGACACCACTACGGTGACATCGTCCGCATATGCTGACACGGATCTTCCGCATCCTAGTTCGCGCGGGACTCCCCTCAACGTCTCCAGTTTGTGCAGTAATGGCTCGAGAGTCAATACGTACAAGAGGGACGAGAGGGGACATCCTTGGCGGACCGAGCGCATGATGTTGAACGGTTCCGACAGGTGACCGTTCACTATCACCACAGAGCAGATGTCGCCGTGCATGGCAGCGATCCAGCCTCTGAAGACGGGCCCAAAGCCAGCCGCCCTCAGGACTGCCGCTAGGTAACGATGGTCGACCCTATCGAAAGCTTTCGACTGATCTAAATTGATCAAGGACCCACCCGTGCCAGGTTCCCTAGCTACCCTCTCTACGATGTATCGCATGAGGTGGAGGTTGTCGTGGATGGATCTGTCGGGAATGGCGCATGTCTGCGCCTCTCCCACCAGACCACCAACGACAAGCGCCAACCTCTTTGCTAGCACCTTGGCCAAAATCTTGAACTCTGTGTTTAGCAGAGTTATGGGCCGGAAATTGTCTATGTTATCCCCCTTGTTCGGATCCTTTCTCAGCAGTGCCACCGCTCCTCGGCTCACAGAACTGGGAATTCTCCCGTTCTGTTGCCAGTTGCAGTAGACGTCCGCCAAGAGGCCTCCGAACAAGTCTGGCATCTGTACGTAAAGTTCATAGGGCAGACCATCCAAACCAGGCGATTTACCCCTTGTGCAGCCAGTCATTGCCTCCCTTACTTCAGCGGCTGTTATCGGCTTTTCGCAACACTTCGCCTCAGTGTCCGAGAGCCGCGGCAGTCCGTCGAGGTAGACACTAAAGTCCATCCCTCTACCCGGCCCCCCGCTGCCCCCGAACAGCTGAGCGAAGTGTCGCTGAAAAGCTTCACACATTTGCCCGGGATCGAGTAGCATGCGCCCGTCGTGGTCCACCAAAGACCGGATCGTGGCTTTGTTGCCACGACGCGCCTCCGCCACTCGGGCCCATTGAACGGCTTTCGTCCCCTCGTGTCTGAGAGCACGCACCCTAGCTCTGACAACGCAACCTTCGTGCTTTGCATTGAAGAAATGGTCAAGGGCCAATTTCGCCGCAAGCACGTCGGTCGCAATGCCTTTGCTAAGCGCCTCGTCTAATTTTCTAACTAGTTCTCCCTCTGCTCTATTTTTCTCTATTGGTAAAGCCTTACTAAACCTAATCGATTCTATTCTAATCGCTCTTTTCAGAGCAAACCACCACTTGTTGTTGACGATGGCCCCCGTCAACGCCCGCTTAACTAGTTCGCTAATCCGGTCTCTGTAGGCCTTGCGCGCTGGTAAGGACGCGTTTAGCTTCCAGTAGCCGGGTCCTCGTCTATGAAGCCTATCTAAGTCAAGCACACAATTGTGGACAGCCTATGCTAGACCTATCTATTTCCCTACAAAATACTCTATCTAGATATGATCTGGATGACCCTATGCGGTTTGTCCAAGTCCACATTGGCATGTTCGGGAAATCCAATCGGTACCTGTCAGACAGTTCAAAACGCCTGAGCAGGTTGGTGAGGCTCTTGCACCCTCCACCCCTATCCGCTAATCCCAGACAGTCCCAGCGTGCATCTAAGATCCCGTTCCAGTCGCCCACTAACACTAAAGAGCGGGACGTTCCAAGAAAGGTCTCCAGACGCCGGAAGAAATCAGGCCGCCCTGCTCCTGTCGGGGCATAGACGGCCACTAGCCTGAAAGCTTGCCCGTCTCCGCTGGTCACGTCCAGCACCACCAGCTTACCCTCTGGGTCCAGGAAGATGGCCCGTATGGCGAGATCCAAACCTCTCCGAAAAAGCACAGCAACTCCTCCACCCGATCCAGGACGGCTGGGAGATGCGTACACATCGTAGCCGCCGAAGATCGGTGCGAAGGTCCGTGCTTCGGAGATTCTGGTCTCGCTGATGGCCACTACATCTACGTTTAGTGACCTGAGGTCGTTGAGCAGGTGACCCTGCTTCCATGACGACCCCAAGCCACGCGCATTTATGCTGCCTATTCTGAGTTAGGTCATGTTTAAAATAGAGTGGAAAAGATGGGAAAGACCACTTACCGTACTTTTGGTAGAGGAGGGATGGTTTTTACATCCCTTTTCACTTGATCGTCTGGTGAAGGGACCGTTGAATCGTCCCTTCGGCTGGTCGTCAGCTCTTCTAAGAGAATGTCTGAATATACTCTTCGATTGATGGTTCCTCCTAGGTCCCTGAAATCACCAACTGCGTTGGGGAATTTCGTTTTAATGTTTGTGTATTGTTTCTGTGCTATTTTTAGCAGTCTTATGTTAGTTGGCGTTTTGATTGGTGCTGGTATTATGTAGTCCTGTTGTGAAATGTCTGTGTGTTCAATTATGTAAGTCATTAGTTTCTTGTTGTGTGTATTTATTGCCGTGCATTTGTTTTTCTGGAGGTGGGGTGTGGTTCTGCTATTTTCTTGTCGTTGTTGCTGGGTGTGTGTGTTTTGTTGTTGTGTTTGCGATGTTGGTGCTTGTGGTGGTGGTGTTGAAGGTGTTGTTGGCGGTGGGGTTGTTGCCGGTGGTGATTGTGGTGCTTGTGTGGGTGGTGATGGTGTTGGTGGTGTTGCTGCTGTGGGTCTCTTTGCAGTAGACTTTACCCTTTTCTCATTTCTTTCCTCCCTTTTCAAAGGCGACGATGCGCTGCTTCTGCGTTTGTGCCTTCTTGCGACCTTTTGCCATCCCTCTCCCACCTCACACTCCATGTCTGATTCTGTGAGGTCGGGGAGGGGTACCAGCTCCACTCTTTCACTTGTTGTTGTTGGTGATGTTTGCACTGGAGTCTCTGTTGCAACTGCATTTGGTATTGCTGTTGTTGTTGTTAATATTTCCACTGCTGCTGCTGTTTTTGATTTCCGTGGAGTGGGTATGGGTGCCACGGACCTATCGTTCCTGGTTGCCGCTTGTCCTGTTGCTGGTAGCCGTGGAGCCGGATTCGGAAGGAGGGGGGTTTTCTCCTTTCTCAGGGTCTTCTCGTTGCAGAAGGCCCTGAGGTGAGTCTTCGATCCACAGCGAAAGCATTTCGGGCGTTTGCCCTCAACACTTATGGGCAGTTGAGTGCCGTTATCGAAGTCTATCACATCCGGGATCGCTTCGATGCACTCCTGGTTGGTTTGGATTAGCATCTCAATGGAGGAGCCGACCAAATCTTCTCTTACTTTTTTCTGTACTTGCAGTACAGTTGTTTTGTCCTCGATTCCGACGAGGACAGACGCGGCCTGCCAAGAAGGGGTCATTCCAGGGGGGGGGGGGGGGGCGTGGGTCAGTTTGACCCTCACAATTTTTTGCCCGCAGTAGGAGGGCACCAACACCATTTCCTCGCTCCTTAGGGTCACTACTGATTGGGCCTTTACCTCCTGGGGTGTGGCAAAAAGTACGTCTACGGTGGCATATTTTTTGCCTCGGGTGATGTGCGTTTTCCGTTGCCACACAGACCCCAAGGCTTTTTGTATTTGGGCCTCTGTGGCTCTTTCCACCCTACGGGATTTTGTACTTACTGTACGGTACGTGACCGTACAGTGCTCTTGGGTTTCGAAAAATTTTTCCGCTGCCTTGCAGATTGCTCGGTTTCCGTTCTTTGTCACCATCTTCTTCGCTTCCTCTAATTCCTCATTTTTTATGAGGATTGTTTCCAAGTTTTTCGCAATACCTGCAAATGAGATTGGTTTTTCTCTGCTGTTGTTGTTGTCGTCAGAGCTGCTGGTACTTTTGTTGTTGCTGCAGGTACTACGACTACTGCCTCCGCCGCTGTTGCTGTGGTTGTTGTTGGTGTTGCTGCTGCTAATGCTGTTGTTGTTTATGCTGCTGGTGATTGTGTTGCGGCTGCTACTGTTGTTTTCATTGTCACTGTTGCTGTTGTTATTACGGCTGCTACTGCTATTATTCCTGACGTCAGACGAATGAACTGGGTTTTCGTATTTCCCGCACACCTGTTTCGTCGCTGTCGTCGTCGTCGTGGAGAAACCTTGCACGCTTTGCACGAGACTTTTCTTTTCTTTCGTCACTTGCGAAAGAGAAGGGAGGGAGAGAGACACTTTTAAAGAAGGGAGGGAGAGAGACAATCTTCTCTCTGCTGTAGTGATGATTGAGGAAGAAGAAGACGGAATGAGTGGGAGTGACGTATGAAATTTCTTTTTCGTAGCCATGTTGTTTTTTGTTTAAAATGAAATTTTGGGTACAAAACCCCCAATAACAGGTTATTTAACCCCGAAGGGCCAAATAACGGACAGAAAGACCCCTCTCACGAGGAGGAGGGTGTCTTTATCAACAATTTGGTTCAAGTTTTAAACAATTTACAATTGTTTTAACGGTTAAAAATTACTATACCTTACAGAGCCGAGCCTCCGTCAACCATGGCATTCAATAATAATAATAATAATAATAATAATAATAATAGGGAAGAAGACGCACGAGGTGACGGAGGTCATGAAATCGCTCCCGTAAGTTTTGAATTTTTAACATATTTAAATCATTTGTGAAATAACAACTCTTAGTACAAATGCTACGTAAAGCACCCGGCTTGAGCCCCAAAAAATTCGGACCCAAAATATATTGTTATAAGGCTCAAATATTCAAATATTCAACTTTGTATTGTATACTGTATATCCAAAAAAGAAAATGGCTATAAATGGAAGAAGAACCCCCCCCCCCTCCTCTCCTCTGTCTACACTATATAGAACAGCCAAACTCACCAACACCAGAAACTAGATACACCACCCACCCCATCACCTGTGTACACTAAACACAACAGCCAGATAACGGCATTTTCACCACCACCGCTCACTACGGCCATCATTACCACCATTATCCCATCACCGCCGCCACCACCCCTTCACTCCTTCACTGCTACCACCGCTACAGCACCATCACTACAGTAATACGGTCACATCACCGCCACCACTGCCTCGGTATCGACATCACCACCACCACTGTCTCAGTATCGCTACCGCCGCCAGTCACCCACTTCCCCCAGCTGGCTGCTGCCACCACATTATAGAATCCCTACTGCTAAAAAAGAGGAAGGCATCAAAATATATAGATAGACTCAAAAGAAAAAAGAAAAAACAAACAACAAAACCAAAGCAGCACAGTAACAACAGCAAAAACCGAGAAAAACAAACAGAGAAAAACAAAAACAAAAAAAAACCCCAAAAAAACGTAAAGAAAATAAGAATGAAGAGAGAAGCAGGCGGACGGACAGAGAAGAGGGGGGAAAAACTAAAACTTAAAAAACAAAAACTAAGTCAGGCATTCGAACACTACATTACAATGAAACTTATGCTTATTCATTTTTGGGGCCCTTTCTGCCTGTGTGTTTGTTTGTTTATGTGTGTTCGTATACAGCGTGGTGATAATGCCACACAAGGGCCAAGTGGAATGGCGGATCCACAGATGGCTATGTAACCATACATTCGCCAATCCTCGATAAGAGTGTTTAAATATCGAACATAAACAGTTCGAATAACGGTGAAATGGAGACTAGAACGTCATGTGACAGACTCTCACCCAACAGGTGCCCCCTGGCTCAGCAGCAGGAACCTGACTGTCAACCAAATACTGCTGATGTTGGAGGAAGGAGAAGAAGGAAAGGGGCCAGAACCAACTGGACGAAAGAATTGAATAGAACTGTTATGCAATGTTACCTGAAAAGTAACCCCAAGGAGAGGGGCTACAGGAGAAGGATGCATAACATCTGGAACGAGATTGGTTTATTTAAATTAGATGAACAAAAATTGGCCGGGCAGGCTCGGGTAATAAGAACTAATGGGTGGATAAGCGAGCTGGAACTGGAGGAACTGAGCAGAGAGAATGGCTTGGAGATGGCGGGTGTAGTATGCCAGACAAGCGAGCCAGTGGGAAATGAAGGTGAAGAGGTCCTGAGAACGGAGGAACCACCCGAAGCAGACAATGATCTGAATACTGAGATAAATAATACCTGGAACAGAGATACGGCCACTGAGGAGATGAATGCTGACGGGCTAGGACAAGATTCGGTTGACATCCTAAATTTAGTGGTAGATGAATTGAACAATGATAGTGGGAGACCTATGAACCTAAGATTTGTAGACAGGAAAAAGTTAAAAGAAACAACAGCTAAGGTAAACAAAGTCATCCCATACCTTGAGGCGAGGAGCCTTCACCAGTGCAACAATATCCTCAAAGCAACAGCAAATACGGTGAGGAAACTACTTGGTATAAAAGCGAGAGGAAACAACAGACAAGAAAGAGCAGAGCCATGGTAGAAGAAGCGACTGAGTGGGCAAATCGGGGAAATGAGAAATGACATAGGAAAGCTTGAGTCACTACTGAATGGGACACTAAAAAACATAGGCACTAAAAATAGACTGGAAATAAAATACAAAACTAGGAGGAAAAAGCTAAATATTATCATAGAGGAACTGAAGCAACGCATTGTAGCAAAGAGTGCAAAAATCAGGCGATACGAGAACAGAGTCAGTCAGTATAAACAGAACCGCATGTCCGACAACAACCAGAAGATGCTGTTTGGACAGCTTGAGGGGAAAGAAAGAGGCAACGACTTGATCCCTGGGGCGGAGCAAACTAAAACATTCTGGAGAGGAATATGGGAGCAGGATGTTAGACATAATGTCCAGGCAGGGCGGATTGAGACAGTACAGAGGGAGATCGGTGAGCAGGCACAACAACAGACTGATTTGAGTATCACAGTTGAAACTCTTAAGGGGCAGGCCAAAAAACTAACCAACTGGAAATCACCAGGCCCAGATGGTGTGCAGGGGTATTGGATTAAACATTTAACATCCCTCCACCCGAAGCTGACGGCCATGTTCAATGTCTGCTTGGTGTCGGGTGAGGTGCCAGAGTGGTTGACAAAAGGTACCACAGTTCTGATAATGAAAGACCGAATCAAGGGTAATGATGTTGCCAACTATAGACCTATCACATGTCTGTCCGTAATGTGGAAACTGTTGACGAGCATTGTGTCTGAGGAAATCTACCATCACCTCCACACAAACAACTTGTTACCGGACGAACAGAAAGGATGCCGAAAGAAGTCACGTGGTACAAAGGACCAGTTACTTATTGATAAGATGGTAATGGGGAATTGCAGGAGGAGACACACTGATCTTGCCATGGGATGGATAGACTACAGAAAGGCATTTGACATGGTGCCTCATTCTTGGATCACCAAAAGCCTGGAGATTTTCAGGGTGGCAGATAACATCAGACAGTTGCTGGGCAGGAGTATGGGGTCCTGGGAGACAGAGTTGACATCAACTGGAGTATCCTTGAGAAGCGTGAAGATCAAGAGAGGTATCTTCCAGGGAGATAGCCTGTCCCCTCTGTTGTTTGTCCTTGCCCTGATGCCCTTGACCATCATGCTGCGAAAAGTGAGAGCAGGATACAAGTTGGGAAGGGGAGAGCTTACCATCAATCACCTCCTCTTCATGGACGATCTTAAGATCTTCGGGAAAAGTGAGAAGGAGTTGGATGTGCTTGTTGACACTGTCCGTATTTTCAGCAGTGATATATGTATGCAGTTTGGTATTGGTAAATGTGGAGTCATTGTGATGAGGAGGGTAGGTTGAGCAGAAGTAACGGGATCCAGATACCAACAGGTGAGATGATAAAGGAAATTGACTCCGAGGAAGGATACAAGTATTTGGGCGTTCTGGAGGCTGATGGCATAAAGAACAAAAAAATGAAGGAATTGTTAAGAACTGAATACATTCGGAGAGTAAGGAGCGTATTGAAGTCACATCTGAACAGCAGAAATGCCATAAGCGCAGTAAATTCCCGAGCTGTGTCTATTATTAGGTACAGTGCGGGAATTCTGAGATGGAATGTTGCCGAACAAAAAGAAATGGATAGGAAGACTAGGAAGCTATTGACTATCTACAACATGTTCCACAAGAGGAGTGATGTCGATAGACTCTACCTAAGGAGATCTGAGGGTGGAAGAGGTCTTATCAGCATAGAGGACTGTGTTCAGATGGAGAAAAACAACCTACACAAATACGTGACTGATAGTAAGGAGCCAATTCTCAGAACTGTACTGAAGGAGTGGACAATAGGCCAGGGGATGTCCAAGGAGGAAATAACATCAAGGAGAAAGAGCAGCCTCATGAAAAATCCTTTCATAGTACCTTCTTTGAGAAAACTGAATTTAGAGATCCACAGACATGGAACTGGTTGAAAAGAGGAGACCTCAAAAAGGCTACAGAAGGAATGCTAATGGCTGCGCAGGAGCAGGCCCTCAAAACGAAGTGGTTGAAGCACCATATTTACAAGGAGGAGGCTAGCCCACTGTGCAGGATCTGTGGAGAGAGAGAGGAGACTGTGGCTCACATTGTATCCGAGTGTAAACACCTAGCCCAGACTCACTATAAGGGCTGGAGACATGATGTGATGGGCAGGGTGATCCACTGGCACCTGTGCAAAGTAAACAATTTACCACATTCTGAGAAATGGTATGAGCATAGTCCAGAGGCGGTGATGGAGAACAATCAGGTGAAGGTGCTGTGGGATTTTAGGATACAGACGGACGAGAAACTGGAACACAATAGACCTGACCTGGTGGTTGTGGACAAAGAAAAAAGATCGTGCCTGATTGTGGATGTGGCCTGCCATTTCGACACGAGAGTGCAAGAGAAGGATAGGGAGAAAATTAACCGATACCAGGACTTAAAGTGGGAGGTAAAAAGGATTTGGAACTGCCATGAAGTCAAAGGCGCACTAGGGACTATCTCAAAATGTTGCCAGTGATGGTTAAAGAAAATTGGCCCCTTCACGCTTTTTGGAACGCTTCAAAAGGCATGCTTGCTGGGAACAGCAAGAACCCTCCGATACGTCCTGAATATCTGAGGCTGCAGGTAGTGGCTTTATATTCATTTCAACAAACTTTCCAGTTAACTAACATCGATGACTGAGACTGAAAGAGTAATAACAACAACAATAATAATAATAATAATAATAATAATAATAATAATAATAATAATAATAATAATAATAATAATAAGGGAAGAAGACGCACATGGTGGATAGAAGGTCATGAAATCGCTCCCGTAAGTTTTTGATTTTTAACATATTTAAATCAATTGTGAAATAACAATTCTTAGTACAAATGATACATAAAGCACCAGACTCAGCTCTCAGAAATTCGAATCCATAATATCCTGTTATATCGGTCAAATATTTAATTCTGTATTATACATTTTATGTTAAAAAAAGAAAAGTTTATAAATGGAAGAAAACCCCCTCTGTCTACACTCTATAGAACAGTCAAATAACAGTAATTTCACCAACACCACAAACTAGATACACCACCTATCTCATCATCCCTCTGTGTACACTAAATACAACAGCCAGATAACGGTAATTTCACCACCACCACCACCATTCCCAGCATAATAATAATAATTACTATTATTATTGTCTCAAGTTTTCACAAAATGTTTAATTCCAATATTAAGAAAATATGTCATAACATATATTAAACATACGCGACAAACGCATAGATACACAGATCAAACAAACTACAGTCTATTCAACAAAACTCTGTAACGACAACGTCATCACTATAGTCACCGCCGCCACCACTTCATCCATCATTGCTACCACTATCCCATCACCGCCGCAACCACTTCTTCATTGCTACCACCACTATTCCCCCATTACCTTCTGTTAATTTAAGAAAGGGGAATGTGGCGGTATCACTGGACAAGGGAGAGGCTAGCAAAAGATATAAATAGATTGACTTAGTGACCCGGCCACCGGCCAAACGTCAACGACTATGGCACTGCTGGCTCCCCCCTTCCCCACCAACAATAGAAAAAGCCTCAGCACCACCACCGACATAGCCAACAACAATAACAGGTAACTTCAGCAAAAAGTATATTATATTATTAATAATTTCATTCTTAAGCCACGCAATGCTCACATTAAGGAACCACTCATGATAATAACAATTTAAAAAAACAACAAAAAAAAAAGAAAACCCCGTGACCAAGAAATACAGGGATGGCGGCCGGGGGGAATAGCCGTGTCTCTAGGGGAGGACGACCCCTCTAGTCTTGGTTGACACTCGTCCTAGAAGTGGTAACACGAAATGATTACCCCTTGGCGGATAAAGATAAAACGCGACAAAATAAAGTAAATGCCTAATCATAAAATCTCATACCGGATCAGCCGTCACCCGGGTCAAAAAGAGCCGCGTCCCTCAGAGAGGAACCAAACTGGGGTCCAAAAATCAGCTAATGGTTCAAACCTTCCCATCACTTCGGAGCTGGAGACCTCCCATAACCGGAATACTCCTACTGTTGGCCCTCCATGCTCACCACCAAGAAATCCAAAGAAAAAGAGAGAAAAATGGTCAAGGGAAGATAATAAAGAAGTCCTTGAGGCTTTCTACACTGCCATGTACTACCCATCAAATACATCGAATACAGAACAGACATATATCAAGTGGAAAAAGAAACATCCCGAAAACAGAGCCTATATTGACAGTAACAAACTAGCCAATATACGAAGAAATATTGTAAAAAAAAGTTACTAACTGATATAGAAATTGATCAGATTAGCACAAAGTCAGCGAAGGGAAAATGAAACATGTGTCAGTGAAAACGAGGTAAATTGTAACACTTCGAATCCCAGGGTTGGGGCGGAATCACTGACAACAGAACAAATTAAAGAAAGGATCGAAAAAGTGGAGGGAGTGCATGCTCAACATGAAACTCAAAATGAAAACAATGAGATCGTAAATGATAAAGAAATGAATAAGAATGAACTTGCCAACTTGAAGGATGAAATTATGATCGAATGGATGAAAATGAAAGAATCTGACATGGGGCAACGAGACACCCTCCCTAAGATCCAGAACTCCAAACAGAACCAAAAGATAATACACAAGACTAACATAATTCTCAAAAAGATTATCATCACAAACAAACTAAACATTACTGATTTAAATCATCTCTATTATGCATCGGCTAAAGTCACCACTCACTTATGTGGAGTGAAAATGAAAAAACAAAGGAATTTCCACAAGAAATCTACTTGGCAAGATAACATCAATCGCCAAATAAACCTTCTCCGATCTGACATAGAAATTTTAACAAACTATAAAGTAGGTGAACATGTTAAACAAACTAAACTTAGAAAATTGAAAAGAAAGTACAGTATAAAATCAACAAGTGACATAGACATGCTGATAGAAATAATCAAGCAAAAAGTGTCGGCCAAAGCTGCTCGTATAAGGGCGCTTTGAAAAACTATTTAGATTCTATAAGGACAATAATATGTTCAAAAACAACCAAAGAAACTTCTACAGAAAAATTGGTAAGTCAACAATAACTGCTAAATCAGTACCACCCAAGGAGGAAGTGCAAGAATTCTGGGAAAAGATCTGGAGCGAAGAAAAAGTTCATAATATACATGCCCCATGGATAGACAGACAAATGAAAGATACAGCTCACCTTGAGGAACAAATATGGGAAAACATAACAGTTGAACAGTTGCGTTTGGCTCTTAGAAAAACCAGCAAATGGAAATCCCCAGGAAAAGACAAAATACAAAATTTTTGGATAAACGCCTTCACAGAGTCTCATGAGCTGTTAGCCCAACTTTACAATGAAATAGTTAAGGAGCCAGAAATGATACCATCATGGCTAGTTAACGGCATTACATTCCTGCTTCCGAAGAATGATGAGACAAACAATCCCAAAAATTACAGACCGATAACTTGCTTGACCACAATGTATAAAATGTTAACATCAGTCCTAACTGAATATACATATGACCACCTGATAACAAATGACCTATTTCCCATTAAGCAGAAAGGGTGCAAACGAGGCTCATATGGTTGTAAGGATCAGCTTTTGGTTAACAAAATGATACGTGAAGATTGTCATAATAGACACAAAAATCTATCAATTGCTTGGATAGATTATAAAAAAGCATTCGATAGTTTGCCACACAGTTGGATTGAAAAATGTTTAGAGATTTTCAAAATATCCCCCGTTCTCAGGAGGTTTTTGTCATTCAGTATGAAGACATGGAAAACGACACTCCTTTTGAATAGTGAAACAAAATCACTGGAAGCTGGAGAAGTTAATATTAATTGTGGAATTTTTTAGGGTGACTCTTTATCACCACTTTTATTCTGCATCGCACTTATACCATTAAGTAAAATGCTCAATGAAACAAAACATGGATATAAAGTCAATGACAAAACAATTAAACACCTGTTCTACATGGATGACCTGAAACTATTTGCAAAAAATGATGAACAAATACAAGGGCTATTATCCACTGTGGAGCAGTTCAGTGATGACATTAAAATGGAGTTTGGACTAGATAAATGCGCCAAAGAAACGTTCACCAGAGGAAAGCTGCTGAAGAGTTCAGACATTAATCTTGATCGGGGGAATGTGATAAGAGAACTTGATCAAGAGGAAACTTACAAATATCTAGGTGTTTGTGAAGGAGACGGAATCAAGCACTCGACAATGAGGGAAAGGATAAGGAAGGAATGTTACCGCAGAGTAAGAGCAATCTTAAGAACGGAATTGAATGCAAGGAATAGGATCGATGCCATAAACACGCTTGCCATACCAGTAGTAACCTACAGTTACAATGTCATCAAGTGGTCAAGCACAGAAATCCGTAGGCTCGATACAAAAATTCGAAAATTCTTAACCATGCACAGAATGCATCACCCTAAGGCAGATACAGATAGAATATATCTCCCTAGCAAAGAAGGCGGACGTGGGTTAATCCAGTTAGACATTGCGTTGAAAACTGCAACAATTGGATTATCTACATATCTAAGGGAATCACATGATTGGATGATCAAACTCGTTTTGAAACACGAAAGTATCAAAAGATCATATTCCATTACAAAAGATGCACAAAGATACAGTAATGGACTACAACTTTCAGAAGTCCCATTTACTGCTGAAATGGAAAACACAGAAAAAGCAAAGCAGGTAAAAGTAACTGCAAAGAAAGAACTGCTACAGAAACTGGCTAAGAAATGGCAAGAAAAGCCTCTGTATGGAAAATACCCAGAAAGAGCTAACAATCCTGATGTTGACAAAACTTTAACCCATCAGTGGTTGGAATCCTCTGGACTGAAATCGGAGACTGAAGGACTGATTATATCAGCACAAGATCAGTGTCTGCCAACAAAAAATTACCAAGCCAACATAATAAAAAATGGATGCAGCCCATTATGCCGTGTATGTAAAAAACAACCAGAGACCATTGACCATATAATTTAGCTCCAACCGAATACCTAAACAGGCATGACAGAGCTGCACAATACATACATTGGATAATGTGTAAGCATTTTGACCTGCCCCATCAAAAGAATTGGTGGGAGCATCAACCACCTCCCATACTTGAAAAAGATCACATCTCAATCTTGTGGAACTTTAGCATCCAAACAGACCGACAAATAGATGCAAATAGACCTGATATAATACTGAAGGACTTTAAAAAGAGGGTATGCCTGCTAATTGATATGTCTGTTCCAATAGACAAGAATGTATCTATAAAAACATTTGAAATATTCAGATAGAAATTGGAAAAAATGTGGAAATTGAGAAGCAAAACAATACCAGTGGTTGTAGGCGCTCTAGGAATGATACCTAAGGGGTCTAATGATTACTTATCGCAAATCCCAGGAAACCCGCGTATAGGAGAAATACAAAAGATAGTACTAATGGGAACTGCCCATATACTAAGAAATATTCTGTCAATATAAGTACATCACAAGTCTAAACACCTAAAGATGCATGTGTGACTATGTATATTCTTTCTTGAACATGGCGGACCTTGTTGTCTCTTGGGGTCACTGGTTGTGACTTGGTGATAACTCGTATGAACATAAAGCAAGATAAATGCAGCTGTAATAATAAAAATAATAATTCTTTGAGTCTCAGTCATTGATGTTAGTTAACTGGAAAGTTTGTTGAAATAAATGTTGTCTGTTTATGTATTTATGTGTAGATTCGTGTGTATGTAACTAAAGCGTACCGTCCATCACGAATGGAAAAAACACACCAGTATTATATACTTAGAATTTGCAGCATAGAGTTATGATCATTTACGTTCTGAGTTCAAATGGCGCCGAGGTTAACTTTGCTTTTAATCCTTACAGGATCGATAAAATAAAGTACCAGTAATGTACTGAGATAATTGCTCGCCTTGTGCCACAAGTAGAGACAATTATATTATGATTCTTCTTCTTGATATATCCTTAGCTTTGAGTGTTATGGTTAGAACAATTGTTGGCGGTCTTAATTGCATTACCAGTCCTCCTACCCACCTCATCTTCCTACTACTTCTCTCCCCTCTTACTCTAGATACTACTACTTCTGCTAGCACTACAACCATCACTGTTAATACTACTACTACCACTATTTTTGCAGAGAGGGAAACATTGACAAAATCATTGTCAACATTGGAAGTAACAAAAAATACGAATATGGCAACCAGACAACAACAGTGAAGACATTTATAAAACACACTAATTTCATTTGGTCTGATTATCTAATTAGTAAGTATTTAATTTAGTAGCGCAGCTCTTCTTCTTCTTCTTCTTATTATTATTATTATGGTGCTGTTACTGTTTAAATAGAAGGAATAGACCATCGGTTATTCGCCCCTGACTGACTGTTTATGTATCATATACACTTGCCCTAGTATACACCATCTGTTAGTTAACAATACTGGTATTACACTATATGTTAGTTAACAATACTGGTATTACACCATATGTTAGCTACCAATACTATTACTACACCATCAGTTAGTTACCAATATTAGTATTGCACCATCTGATAGCTACCAATACTAGTATTACACCATCTGTTAGTTACCAATACTAGTGTTAAACCATCTGTTAGTCACAGATATTAGTATAACACCATCTGTTAGTTACCAATACTAGATTACAACATCTGTTAGTTACCAATACTAGTATAACACCATCAGTTAGGTACAGTACTAGTATTACATCATCTCTTAGTTACCAATATTAGTATTACACCATTTGTTAATTACCAATACACATATTACACCATCTGTTAGTTGCAAATACTAGTACTACACCATCTGTTAGTTAACAATACTAGTATTACACCACGCATTAGTTACCAATATTAGTATTACACCATCTGTTAGCTAAAATACTAGTATTACACTATCTGTTCGTTACCAATATTAGTATTACAGCAGCTGTTAGTTATCAATACTAGTATTACACAATCTGTTCGTTACCAATATTAGTATTGCAGCATCTGTTAGTTACCAATACTAGTATTACACAATCTATTAGTTACCAATACTATTACTACACTATCTGTTATTTAACAATACTGGTACTAAACCATCTGTTAGGTAACAATACGAGTATTACACCAACTGTTAGTTACCAATACTAGTACTACACCATCTGTTAATTAGCAATAATAGTAGTACACCATATGTTAGTTAACATTGCTAGTATTACACCGTCTGTTAGCTAGAATACTAGTATTGCACCATCTGTTAGTCACCAATATTAGTAATACAGCATCTGTTACTTAGAATAATAGTATTAGACCATCCGTTACTTACCAATATTAATATTAGTACTACACTAACTGTTAGTAACCAATACTAGTACTACATCATCTGGTAGTTACCAATACTAGTATTACACCGTCTGTTAGCTAGAATACTAGTATTACACAATCTGTTAGATACCAATATTAGTATTACATCATCTGTTAGATAGCAATACTAGTATTACATCATCTGTTAGTTACCACTACAAGTATTGCACCTCCTGTTAGCTAACAATTCTAGTATTACACCATCTATTAGTTACCAACATTAGTATTAGAGCATATGTTAGTTACCAATACTAGTATTACCCCAGCTGTTATTTACCAATCTTTTAGTAAGGATACTAGTATTAATCCATATGTTAATTACCAATATTAGTATTAGAACATCTGTTAGTTACCAATACTGGTACTACACCATGCGTTATTTACCTATACTAGTATTACACTATTTATTAGTTATCAATACTAGTAGTACACCATATGTTAGTTACCAACACAAGTATTACACCATCTCTTAGTTAGAATACTAGTACTATACCATCTGTTACTTACCAATACTAGTACTACACCATCTGTTAGTTACCAATACAATTATTACATCATTTGTTTGTTACCAATTCTAGTATTCCACCGTCTGTTAGCTAGAATACTAGTATTACACCATGTGTTAGTTACCAATAATAGTACTACACCATTTGGTAGTTAACAATAATAGTACTACTCCATTTGCTAGTAACCAATACTAGTACTACATCATCTGTTAGTTAAGAATATTAGTACTAAACCATTTGTTAGTTACCAATACTAATATTACACAATCTGTTAGTTACCAATATTAGTATTACACCATCTGTTAGTTACCAATACTAGTACTACACCATCTATTAGTTACCAATATTAGTATTACACCATCTGTTACTTAGAATGATAGTATTACACCATGTGTTATTTACCAATATTAATATTACACTATTTGTTAGTTACTAATACTAGTATTACACCAACTGTTAGTTACCAATATTAGTATTACACCATCTGTGAGTTACCAATACTAGTATTACACCATCTGTTAGTTACCAATACTAGTATTACAACATATGTTAGTTACCGATAATAGAATTAGACCATCTGTTACTTAACAATACAAATACTACACCATCTATTAGTTACCAATACTAGATTACAACATCTATTAAATACCAATACTAGTATTACTCCATCTGTTAGTTAGAATACTAGTATTACACCATGTGTTAGTTACCAATATTAGTATTACTCCATCTGTTACTTACCAATAATAGTATTACACCATTTGTTTGTTACCAATTCTAGTACTACACCATCTATTAGTTATCAATACTCGTATTACACCAGCTATTAGTTACCAATAATAGTATTAGACAATCTGTTTAGACAATAGTATTAGACAATACTTGTGAGACACCATCTGTTAGTTACCAATCCTAGTATTACACCATATGTTAGTTACCAATATTAGTATTACAGCATCTGTTAGTTAACAATACTAGTATTACACCAACTGTTATTTAACAGTATTAGTATTAGACCATCTGGTAGTTAGAATACTAGTATTATACCATTTGTTAGTTACCAATATTAGTATTACACCATATGTTATTTACAATACTAGTACTAGACCATCTGTTAGTTACCAATACTAGTACTACACCATTTGGTAGTTACCAATTCTAGTATTACAACGTCTGTTAGCTAGAACACTAGTATTACACCATCGGTTAGTTACCAATATTAGTATTGCACCATCTGTTACTTAGAATCTTAGTACTACACCATCTGTTAGTTATGAACACAAGGATTACACCATCTATTAGTTACCAATATTAGTAATACACCATCTGTTAGTTAGAATACTAGTATTACACCATTTGTTAGTTACCAATATTACTATTACTCCATCTGTTACTTACCAATAATAGTATTACACCATTTGTTAGTTACCAATTCTACTACTACACCATCTGTTAATTATCAATACTAGTATTACACCATCTGTTAGTTACCAACACTAGTATTAGTCCAGCTATTACTTACCTATACTAGTACTACAGCATCTGTTAGTTACCAATCCTAGTATTAAACCATTTGTTAGTTAGAATACTAGTATAACATCAACACTAAGTTACCAATACTAGTACTACACCATCTGTTAATTATCAATATTAGTATCACACCATCTGTTAGTTACCAATACTAGTATTAGTCCATCTGCTACTTACATATACTAGTAATACAACATCTGTTAGCTACCAATACTAGTATTACAGCATCTGTTAGTTACCAATATTAGTATTACAGCATCTGTTAGTTACCAATTCTAGTATTACACCAAATGTTAGTTACCAATATTAGTATTACACCATCTGTTATTGAACAATAATAGAATTACACCATCTGTTAGTTATCTATACAAGTACTACACCATCTGTTAGTTACCAACACGACTATTACACCATATGTTAGTTAGAATACTAGTACTACACCATCTGTTAGTTACAAATACTAGTATTACAACGTCTGTTATTTCGAATACTAGTATTACACCATTTTTAAGTTACCAATACTAGCATTACACCATCTTTTAGTTACCAAAATTAGTATTACACCATCTGCTAGTTACCAATACTAGGATTACCCCATCTGTTAGTTACCAATTTAGTACCACACCATTTGTTAGTTAACAATACTAATACTACGCAATTTGCTAGTTACCAATACTAGTACTAAACCATTTGTTTGTTACCAATACTAGTACTACACCATCTGTTAAGAATCTTTGTACGAGATCATCTGTTATTTAATAATACTAGATTACAACATCTGTTAGTTGCCAATACTAGTATTACACCAACTGTTAGTTAGAATACTAATATTACACCATCTGTTATTTACCAATATTAGTTTACACCATTTGTTTATTATCAATACTAGTTTTAAACCATCTCTTAATTATCAAAACTAGTACTACACCAGATGTTAACTAACAAAACTCGTATTACAACATCTATTATTTACAATACTAGTAATGCACCACCTATTAGCTAGAATGCTAGTAATACACCAATTGTTAGTTACTAATATTAGTATTACAGCATCTGTTAGTTAATAATTCTAGTATTACACCATCTGTTAGTTACCAATATTAGTATTACAGAATCTGTTACTTAACAATACTAGTATTACACCATCTAGTTAACAATACTAATATTACACGAACTGTTAGTGAACTATATTCGTATTACACTATCTGTTAGTTAGAATACTAGTAATACACCATCCTTTTAGTTACCAATATTAGTACTACAACATCTGTAAGTTACTAATACTAGTATTACACTATCTGTTAGTTACCAATACCAGTATTACACTATCTGTTAGTTACCAATACTATTACTACACCATCTGATAGTTACCAATACTAGTATTACAGCATCTATTAGTTAGAATACTAGTACAACAACATCTGTTATTTACCAATACTGGTTCTACATCAAATCTTAGTTACCAATATCATATTACACAATTTGTTAGTTACCAATACTAGTATTACACCGTCTGTTAGCAAGAATACTAGTATTACACCATCTGTTAGTTACCAATATTAGTATTACACCATCTGTTAATTAGAATGATGGTATTACACCATGTGTTATTTACGAATATTAATATGACACCATTTGTTAGTTACTAATACTAGTATTACACCATCTGTTATTTACCAAAACTAGCATTACATTATGTGTTAGTTACCAATACTAGTACTACATCATATGTTAGATACCAATACTAGTATTACCCAATTTCTTCGTTACCAATACTATATTACACCATCTGTTAGAATAGTAGTATTGCATCATCTGTGAGTTACCAGTACTAACATTACACCATCTTTTAGGTACCAATACTAGCTTTACATTATCTGTTAGTGACCCATACTAGGACTACACCATATGTTAGTTACCAATTTAGTACCACACCATTTGTTAGTTAACAATACTAGTACAACACCATTTGTTAGTAACCAATACTAGTACTACACCATGTTTTAGTTAACAATATTAGTACTACACCATCTGTTAGTTATCAATACTAGATTACAACATCTGTTAGATACCAATACTAGTATTACACCATCTGGTAGTTAGAATACTAGTATTACACCCTCTGTTAGGTACCAATATTAGTATTATACCATGTATTAGTTACCAATATTAGTATTATTTCATCGGTTAGTTAGAATATTAGTATTACACCATCTGTTATTTACCAATATTAGCATACTCCATCTGTTACTTATCAATAAACGTATTACACCATATGTTTGTTAACAATACTACTACTACACCATCTGTCAGTTATCAATACTAGTATTATACCATCTGTTAGTTACAATAATAGTATTAGACCATCTGTTAGTTACCAATCCTATTATTATACGATGTGTTAATTACCAATATTAGTATTACAGCATCTGTTAATTACCAATGCTAGTATTACACCATCTGTTAGTTACCAATATTAGTATTACAACATCTGTTAGTTACCAATACTAGCATTACACCAACTGCTAGTTAGCAATATTAGTATTACACCTTCTTTTAGTTACCAATACTAGCATTATATTATCTGTTAGTTACCAACACTAGTAATACACCATATGTTAGTTACCTCTAATAGTACTACACCATTTGTTAGTAACCAATGCTAGTACTACACCATCTGTTAGTTACCAATATTAGTATTACTCCATTTTTACTTACCAATAATAGTATTACACCATTTGTTTGTTACCAATGCTAGAGCTACACCATCTGTTAGTTATCAATACTAGTATTACACCATCTGTTAGTTACCAATACTAGTATTACACCATCTATTAGTTACAATATTAGTATTAGACCACCTGTTAGCAAGAATGCTAGTATTACACCATCTCTTAGTTACCAATAATTGTATTAGACCATCTGTTACTTACCAATACTAGTACTACAGCATCTGTTAGTTACCAATCCTAGTATTACACCAACTGTTAGTTACTAATATTAGTATTATACCATCTCTTAGTTAGAATACTAATATTATACCAATTGTTAGTTACCAACATTAGTATTACACCATCTCTCAGTAACCAATACTATTACTACACCATCTGTTATTTACCAATACTAGTATTAAACCATATGTTAGTTATCAATACTAGTACTACACCATCTGTTAGATTACAACATAAGTATTACACCATTTGTTAGTTACAATACTAGTACTACACCTTCTCTTAGTTACCAATACTAGTACTACACCATTTGTTAGTTACCAATTCTAGTATTACACAGTCTCTTAGGTAGAACACTAGTATTATACCATCTGTTAGTTAGAATAATAGTACTACACCATCTGTTATTTACCAACACAAGTATTGCACCATCTATTAGTTACCAATATTAGTATTACACAATCTGTTAGATGCCAATATTAGTATTACTCCATCTGTTAGTTACCAATACTAGTGCTACACGATTTTTAGTTACCAATACTAGTACTAGACAATCTGTTAGTTATCAATACCTGTATTACACCATCTGTTACTTACTAATACTAGTACTACACCATCTGCTAGTTACCAATATTAGTATTACACCAACTGTTAATTAGAATACTAGTATTAAACCATTTGTTATTTACCAATATTAGTAATACAGCATCTGGTAGTTACCAATACTAGTATTACGCCAACTGTTAGTTACCAATATTAGTATTATACCATCTGTTAGTTACCAATACTAGCATTTCATTATCTGTTAGTTACCAATATTAGTACTACACCATATGTTTGTTACAGACTCTAGTATTACACCGTGTTAGTTACCTATAATAATACTACACCATATGTTAGTTAAGAATACTAGTACTACCCCATTTGTTAGTAACCAATACTAGTACTACACCATTTGTTAGATTACAACATAAGTATTACACCGTCTGTTAGCTAGAACACTAGTATTACACCATCTGTTAGTTAGAATAATAGTACTACACCATCTGTTATTTAGCAATACAAGTATTGCACCACTTATTAGTTACCAATATTAGTATTATACCATCTGTTAGTTAGAATACTAATATTACACCCTCTGTTAGTTACCAATATTAGTATTACTCCATCTGTTAGTTACCAATACATGTACTACACGATTTGTTAGTTACCAATACTACTACTACACAATCTGTTAGTTATCAATACTTGTATTACACCATGTCTTACTTACCAATACTAGTACTACACCATATGTTAGTTAGAATACCAGTAATACACCATCTGTTAGTTACCAATACTAGTACTACACCATCTGTTAATTACCAATACTATTACTACACCGTTTGTTAGCTAGAATACTAGTATAACACAATCTGTTAGTTAACAATAATAGTATTTCAGCATCTGTTCGTTAGCAATATTAGTATTACACCACCTGTTAATTACCAATACTAGATTACAACAAGTGTTAGATACCAATACTAGTATTTCACCATCTGTTAGTTAGAATATTCTTATTACACCATCTGTTAGTTACCAAAATTAATATTACTCCAGCTGTTACTTACCAATAATAGTATTACACCATTTGTTTGTTACCAATATTAGTACGAAACCATCTGTTAGTTATCAATACTACTATTACACCATCTCTTAGTTACCAATAATAGTATTAGACCATCTGTTACTTACCAATACTAGTACAACACCATTGTTAGTTACTAATCCTAGTATTACACCATCTGTTACTTACCAATATTAGTATTACAGCATCTGTTAGTTACGAATACTTGTATTACACCAACTGTTAGTTACCAATATTAGTATTACACCATCTTTTAGTTACCAATACTAGTATTACACCATTTGTTACTTACCAATACTAGTACTACACCATGTGTTATTTACCCTTACTAGTATTACACCATATGTTAGTTATCAATACTAGTACTACACCATCTGTTATTTACCAACACAAGTATTACGCATCTGTTAGTTAGAATACTAGTACAACACCATCTGTTAGTTACCAATAATAGTACTACACCATCTGTTAGTTACCAATACCAGTATCACATGTTAGTTAACAATTCTAGTATTACACCGTCTGTTAGCTAGAACAATAGTATTACACCATGTGTTAGGTACCAATATTATTATTACAGCATCTGTTACTTAGAATTATAGTACTACACCATCTGTTATTTACCAACACAAGTATTACACCATATGTTAGTTAGAATACTAGTGTTTCACCATTTGTGCGTTACACCGTCTGGTAGAATACTATTATTGCACCATCTGTGAGTTAATAGTACTAGCATTACACCATCTGTTAGGTACGAATATTAATATTACTCCATCTGTTACTTACCAACACAAGTAATACACCATCTATTAGTTACCAATATTAGTACTACACCATCTTTTAGTTACCATTCCTAGTATTACACCATCTGTTAGTTACCAATATTAGTATTACAGCATCTGTTAGTTACCAATACTGGTATTACACCAACTGTTAGTTACCAATACTAGTATTAGACCATATGTTAGTTAGAATACTAGTATTATACCATTTGTTAGTTACAACATTAGTATTACACCATCTGTTAGTTACCAATACTAGTACTACACCATCTGTTATTTACCAATACTAGTATTAAACCATATGTTACTTATCAATGCTAGTACTACACCATATGTTAGATTACAATATAAGTATTACACCATCTGTTAGTTAACAATAATAGTATTACATCATCTGTTAGTTAGCAATACTAGTATTACATCATCTGTTAGTTACCAATACAAGTATTACAACGTCTGTTAGGTACCAATACTAATATTACACCATCTTTTAGTTACCAATGTTAGTATTACAGCATCTGTTAGTTACCAATATTAGTATTACACCATTTGTAAGTTACCAATACTATTGTTACACTATTTGTTATTTTCCAATACTAGTACTACACCATCTGTTAGTTAACAAAACTAGTATTACACCAACTGTTAATTACCAATATTAGTATTACACCATCTGTTAGTTAGAATACTAGTATTACACCATTCTTTTAGTTAACAATACTAGTACTATGCCACCTGTTAGTTACCAATACTAGTATTACACGATTTGTTAGTTACTAATATTAGTATTACACCATCTTTTAGTTACCAAAATTAGTATTACCCCATCTGTTAGTTACCAATATTTGTAGTACACCATTTGCTAGTTACCAATACTAGTACTAAACTATTTGTTTGTTACTAATACTAGTACTACACCATCTGTTAATAATATTATTACTAGATCAGCTCTTGGTTAACAATACTAGATTACAACATCTGTTAGTTAACAATACTAATATTACACCATCTGTTATTTAGAATACTAGAATTAGACCATCTGTTAGTTACCAATATTAGTATTACACCATTTGTTTGTTACCAATAATAGTATTACAACATCTGTTAGTTATCAATACCAGTACTACACCATCTGTTAGTTGGTGAAACTAGAATTACACCATCTATTAGTTACCAATACTAGTATTACACCATCTCTTTGCTGGCAATTCTAGTATTATACCATCTGTTACTTACCAATACTATTACTACACTATATATTATTTACCAATACTAGAACTACACCATTTGTTAGTTAACAATACTAATATTACACGAACTGTTAGTGACGAATATTAGTATTACACAAACTGTTAGTTAGAATACTAGTATTACACCATTCTTTTATTTAACAATACTAATACTACAACATCTGTTAGTTACCAAATCTAGTATTACACCTTGTGTTAGTTATCAGTACTAGTATTACACCATCTGTTAGTTACCAATACTATTACTGCTCATCTGATAGTTACCAATGCTAGTATCACAGCTTATATTAGTTAGAATACTGGTACGACACCAACTGTTAGTTACCAATACTAGTACTACACCAACTGTTAGTTCCCAATACTAGTATTACACAATTTGTTAGTTACTAATACTAGTATTACACCTTCTGTTAGCTAGAATACTAGTATTATACCATCTGTTAATTACCAATATTAGTATTACACCATCTGTTAGTTACTAATACTAGTATTACATCATCTGTTAGTTACTACTACTAGCATTATATTATGTGTTAGTTACCAATACTAGTACTACACGATCTCTTAGTTACCAATACTAGTCCTACACCATTTGTTAGTTACCATACTAGTATTACACCGTCTGTTATTTAGAATACTGGTATTACACCATCTGCTAGTTACCAATGCTAGCATTACACCATCTTTTAGTTACCAACATTAGTATTGCACCCTCTGTTAGTTACCAATATTAGTACTCCACCATTTGCTAGTTACCAATACTAGTACTAAACTATTTGTTTGTTAACAATACTAGTACTACACAATATGTTAACAATAGAAGTACTAGATCATCTGTTAGTTAACAATACTAGATTACAAAATCTGTTAGTTACCAATACTAGTATTACCCCATCTGTTAGTTAGAATACTAGTATTACACCATCTGTTAGTTACCAATATTAGTATTACACCATTTGTTTGTTACCAATACTCTTATTACAATATCGGTTAGTTATCAATGCTATTACTACACTCACTATTATTTACCAATACTAGAACTACACCATTTGTTAGTTAACAATACTAATACTACACAAACTGCTATTGACAAATATTAGTATTACACCGTCTGTTATTTCGAATACTGGTATTACACCATCTGCAAGTTACCAATACTAGTACTACACCATTTGGTAGTTACCAATACATGTACTAAACTATGTGTTTGTTACCAATACTAGTACTACACCATATTTTGACAATGTTAGTACTAGATCAGCTGTTAGTTAACAATACTAGATTACAATATCTGTTAGTTATCAACTCTAGTACCACACCATCTGTTAGTTACCAATACTAGTATTACAGCATCTGTTACTTACCAATATTAGTACTACACCATCTGTTAGTTACCAATACTATTACTACACCATCTATTATTTACTAATAATAAAACTACACCATTTCTTAGTTAACAATACTAATATTACACGAAATCATAGTGACGAATATTAGTATTACACCATCTGTTATTTAGAATACTAGTATTATACCATTCTTTTAGTTAACAATACTAGTACTATACCACCTGTTAGTTGCCAATACTAGTATTACACAATTTGTTAGTTACTAATACTAGTATTACACCATCTTTTAGTTACCAAAATTAGTATTACCCCATCTGTTAGTTACTAATATTTGTAGTACACAATTTGCTAGTTACCAATACTAGTACTAAACTATTTGTTTGTTACTAATACTAGTACTACACCATATGTTAATAGTATTATTACTAGATCATCTGTTGATTAACAATACTAGATTACAATATCTGTTAGTTACCAATGCTAATATTACACCATCTGTTATTTAGAATACTAGTATTACATCACTGTTAGTTACCAATATTAGTATTACACCATTTGTTTGTTACCAATACCAGTACTACACCATCTGTTAGTTGGTGAAACTAGAATTACACCAACTATTAGTTACCAATAATAGTATTACACCATCTCTTTGCTGCCAATTCTAACATTACACCATCTGTTACTTACCAATACTATTACTACGCTATATATTATTTACCAATACTAGAACTACAACATCTGTTAGTTACCAAATCTAGTATTACACCATGTGTTAGTTATCAGTACTAGTATTACACCATCTGTCAGTTACCAATACTAGTACTGCTCCATCTGATAGTTACCAATGCTAGTATTACAGCATCTATTAGTTAGAATACTGGTACGACACCATCTGTTTGTTACCAATACTAGTACTACACCATTTGTTAGTTACTAATACTAGTATTACATCATCTGTTAGTTACTAATACTAGTATTACATCATCTGTTAGTCACTAACACTAGTATTACACCATCTGTTAGTTACTAATACTAGTATTACATCCTCTGTTAGTTACTACTACTAGCATTATATAATGTGTTAGTTACCAATACTAGTACTACACCATCTCTTAGTTACCAATACTAGTACTACGCATTGGTTAGTTACCATACATGTATTACACCGTCTGTTATTTAGAATACTGGTATTACACCATCTGCTAGTTACCAAAATTAGTATTACACCATATGTTAGTTACCAATATTTGTATTACACCATCTGTTAGATACCAATGCTAGTTTTACACCATCTTTTAGTTACCAGTTAATAATACTAGTATTACACTCTCTGTTATTTAGAATATTAGTATTACACCCTTTGTTAGTTACCAATACTAGCATTACACCATCTGTTTTGTTACCAATACACCTTTTGTTAGTAACCAATACTAAAACTGCACCATCTGTTAGTTAACAACATTAGTCCTACCCCGTCTGTTACAAGATTATAACATATGTCAGATAGCAATACTAGTATTACACCATATGTTAGTTACCAATACTAATATCAGACAATTTGTTAGTTACCAATTCTAGTATTACACCGTCTGTTAGCTAGAATACTACTATTACACCATCTTTTACTTAGAATAATAGTATTATATCATCTGTTACTTACCAATATTAATATTACACCATCTGTTAGTGTACCAATACAAGTAATACACCATCTGTTAGTTACCAATGTTAGTATTACACCATCTGTTAGTTACAATACTAGTTTTACATCATATGTTAGTTATAACTACTAGCATTATATTAAGTGTTAGTTACCAATACTATTACTACACCATCTCTTAGATACAAATGCTAGTACTACACCATTTGTTAGTTACCAATACTAGTATTACACCGTCTGTTATTTAGAATACTGGTATTACACCATCTTTCAGTTACCAAAATCAGTATTACACCATCTGTTAGTTATCAGTATTAGTATTACACCATCTGTTAGTTACCAATACTAGTATTACCCCATCTGTTCGTTAGCAATATTAGTACTACACAATTTGTTATTTACCAATACTAGTACTACACCATCTGTTAACAATATTAGTACTAGATCGTCTCTTAGTTAACAATACTAGTATTACACCATCTGTTAGTTAGAATACTAGTATTACACCATATGTTAGTTACCAAAATTAGTATTACACCATTTGTTTGTTACCAATACTAGTATTACAACATATGTTAGTTATCAATAATAGTACTAAACCATCTGTTAGTTAACAAAAGTACTATGACACCATCTATTAGTTAACAATACTAGTATTACACCATCTGTTAGCTACCAATACTAGTATTACACCATCTGTTAGTTACTAATACTAGTATTACATCATCTGTTAGTTACTACTACTAGCATTATATTATGTGTTAGTTACCAATACTAGTACTACACGATCTCTTAGTTACCAATACTAGTCCTACACCATTTGTTAGTTACCATACTAGTATTACACCGTCTGTTATTTAGAATACTGGTATTACACCATCTGCTAGTTACCAATGCTAGCATTACACCATCTTTTAGTTACCAACATTAGTATTGCACCCTCTGTTAGTTACCAATATTAGTACTCCACCATTTGCTAGTTACCAATACTAGTACTAAACTATTTGTTTGTTAACAATACTAGTACTACACAATATGTTAACAATAGAAGTACTAGATCATCTGTTAGTTAACAATACTAGATTACAAAATCTGTTAGTTACCAATACTAGTATTACCCCATCTGTTAGTTAGAATACTAGTATTACACCATCTGTTAGTTACCAATATTAGTATTACACCATTTGTTTGTTACCAATACTCTTATTACAATATCGGTTAGTTATCAATGCTATTACTACACTCACTATTATTTACCAATACTAGAACTACACCATTTGTTAGTTAACAATACTAATACTACACAAACTGCTATTGACAAATATTAGTATTACACCGTCTGTTATTTCGAATACTGGTATTACACCATCTGCAAGTTACCAATACTAGTACTACACCATTTGGTAGTTACCAATACATGTACTAAACTATGTGTTTGTTACCAATACTAGTACTACACCATATTTTGACAATGTTAGTACTAGATCAGCTGTTAGTTAACAATACTAGATTACAATATCTGTTAGTTATCAACTCTAGTACCACACCATCTGTTAGTTACCAATACTAGTATTACAGCATCTGTTACTTACCAATATTAGTACTACACCATCTGTTAGTTACCAATACTATTACTACACCATCTATTATTTACTAATAATAGAACTACACCATTTCTTAGTTAACAATACTAATATTACACGAAATCATAGTGACGAATATTAGTATTACACCATCTGTTATTTAGAATACTAGTATTATACCATTCTTTTAGTTAACAATACTAGTACTATACCACCTGTTAGTTGCCAATACTAGTATTACACAATTTGTTAGTTACTAATACTAGTATTACACCATCTTTTAGTTACCAAAATTAGTATTACCCCATCTGTTAGTTACTAATATTTGTAGTACACAATTTGCTAGTTACCAATACTAGTACTAAACTATTTGTTTGTTACTAATACTAGTACTACACCATATGTTAATAGTATTATTACTAGATCATCTGTTGATTAACAATACTAGATTACAATATCTGTTAGTTACCAATGCTAATATTACACCATCTGTTATTTAGAATACTAGTATTACATCACTGTTAGTTACCAATATTAGTATTACACCATTTGTTTGTTACCAATACCAGTACTACACCATCTGTTAGTTGGTGAAACTAGAATTACACCAACTATTAGTTACCAATAATAGTATTACACCATCTCTTTGCTGCCAATTCTAACATTACACCATCTGTTACTTACCAATACTATTACTACGCTATATATTATTTACCAATACTAGAACTACAACATCTGTTAGTTACCAAATCTAGTATTACACCATGTGTTAGTTATCAGTACTAGTATTACACCATCTGTCAGTTACCAATACTAGTACTGCTCCATCTGATAGTTACCAATGCTAGTATTACAGCATCTATTAGTTAGAATACTGGTACGACACCATCTGTTTGTTACCAATACTAGTACTACACCATTTGTTAGTTACTAATACTAGTATTACATCATCTGTTAGTTACTAATACTAGTATTACATCATCTGTTAGTCACTAACACTAGTATTACACCATCTGTTAGTTACTAATACTAGTATTACATCCTCTGTTAGTTACTACTACTAGCATTATATAATGTGTTAGTTACCAATACTAGTACTACACCATCTCTTAGTTACCAATACTAGTACTACGCATTGGTTAGTTACCATACATGTATTACACCGTCTGTTATTTAGAATACTGGTATTACACCATCTGCTAGTTACCAAAATTAGTATTACACCATATGTTAGTTACCAATATTTGTATTACACCATCTGTTAGATACCAATGCTAGTTTTACACCATCTTTTAGTTACCAGTTAATAATACTAGTATTACACTCTCTGTTATTTAGAATATTAGTATTACACCCTTTGTTAGTTACCAATACTAGCATTACACCATCTGTTTTGTTACCAATACACCTTTTGTTAGTAACCAATACTAAAACTGCACCATCTGTTAGTTAACAACATTAGTCCTACCCCGTCTGTTACAAGATTATAACATATGTCAGATAGCAATACTAGTATTACACCATATGTTAGTTACCAATACTAATATCAGACAATTTGTTAGTTACCAATTCTAGTATTACACCGTCTGTTAGCTAGAATACTACTATTACACCATCTTTTACTTAGAATAATAGTATTATATCATCTGTTACTTACCAATATTAATATTACACCATCTGTTAGTGTACCAATACAAGTAATACACCATCTGTTAGTTACCAATGTTAGTATTACACCATCTGTTAGTTACAATACTAGTTTTACATCATATGTTAGTTATAACTACTAGCATTATATTAAGTGTTAGTTACCAATACTATTACTACACCATCTCTTAGATACAAATGCTAGTACTACACCATTTGTTAGTTACCAATACTAGTATTACACCGTCTGTTATTTAGAATACTGGTATTACACCATCTTTCAGTTACCAAAATCAGTATTACACCATCTGTTAGTTATCAGTATTAGTATTACACCATCTGTTAGTTACCAATACTAGTATTACCCCATCTGTTCGTTAGCAATATTAGTACTACACAATTTGTTATTTACCAATACTAGTACTACACCATCTGTTAACAATATTAGTACTAGATCGTCTCTTAGTTAACAATACTAGTATTACACCATCTGTTAGTTAGAATACTAGTATTACACCATATGTTAGTTACCAAAATTAGTATTACACCATTTGTTTGTTACCAATACTAGTATTACAACATATGTTAGTTATCAATAATAGTACTAAACCATCTGTTAGTTAACAAAAGTACTATGACACCATCTATTAGTTAACAATACTAGTATTACACCATCTGTTAGCTACCAATACTAGTATTACACCATCTGTTAGTTACTAATAATAGTATTACACCGTCTGGTAGCTAGAATACTAATACTAGACCATTTGTTAGTTATCAATACTAGTATTACACCGTCTGTTATTTAGAATACTGGTATTATACCATCTGTTAGTTGCCAATACTTACATTACACCATCTTTTAGTTACCAAAATTAGTATTAGCCCATCTGTTAGTTACCAATATTTGTACTACACCATTTGCTAGTTACCATTACTAGTACTAAACTATTTGTTTGTTACCAATACTATTACTACACCATATGTTAACAATACTAGTACTAGATCATCTGTTAGTTAACAATACTAGTATTACACCATCTGTTATTTACCAACATTAATATTACATCATCTCTTAATTAGAATAATAGTATTACACCATCTGTTAGTTTCCAATACTAATATTACACCGCCTGTTTTTTAGATTACTGGCATTACACCATCTGTTAGTTAACAATACTAGTACTACACCATTTCTTAGTTACCAATATTTGTACTACACCGTTCATTACTTATCAATATTAGTACTACACCATCTGTGAGTTAACAATACTAGTATTACAACATCTGTAGAGTTACCAATACTAGTAATAGACCATCTATTAGTTTCCAATACTAGTACTACACCATCTGTTAATTAACCATATTAGTATTACACCAGCTGTTAGTTACCAATACTAGCATTACACCATCAGTTAGTTACCAAAACTAGTATTACACCATCTGTTAATTATCAATACTAGCATTACACTATCTTTTAGTTACCAATACTAGTATTATACTATCTGTTAGATACCAATACATTAAACCAACTGTTAGTTACGAATATTAATATTACACCATATGTTAGTGAACAATACAAGTATTACAACATCGCTTAGTTAACATACTAGTATTACATCATATGTTAGTTAACAATACTATCATTACACCATATGTTAGTTAACAATACTAGTATTACATCATATGTTATTTACCAATACTAGTAATACAGCATATGTTAACTACAAATACTAGTACTACACCATCTGTTAGTTACCAATACTAGTATTACACCATCTGTTAGTTACATATACTAGTACTAGACTGTCTGTTTGTTACCAAATCTTATACTACACCATCTGTTAGTTATCCTATTTACCAATACTAGTACTACACCATCTGCTAACTACCAAAACTAGTACTACACATTCTGTTAGTTACCAAAGCAAGTACTGCAGCATCTATTAGTTACCACTACTAGTACTAAAGCATCTGTTAATACCAATCGTAATACAACACCATCTGTTAGTGACGCAAACTAATAATACCAATACTAATACTACACCATCTGTTAGTTACCAATACTAGTATTACATCGTCTGTTAGCTAGAATACTTGTATTACACAATCTGTTAGTTACCAATATTAATATTACATCATCTGTTACTTAGAATAATCGTATTATATCATCTGTTACTTACCAATATTAGTATTACACCATCTGTTAGTTACCAATACTAGTATTACCCCATCTGTTAGTTACCGATACTAGCATTACATTATCTGTTAACTACAAATACTAGTCTGTTAATTAACAATACACGTACTGCATCATTTGTTAGTTTCCAATACTATTATTACACCGTCTCTTAGTTAGAATACTGGCATTACACCATCGGTTAGTTAACAATACTAGTATTACACCAATTGTTAGTTACAAATATTAGTATAACACCATTTATTAGTTATCAATACCAGTACTACACCATATGTTATTTAACAATACTAGCATTATACTATCTGTTAGTTATCAATATTAGTATTACACTTTCTGTTAGTTACCAATACTAACATTACACAACCTCCTTGTTACCAATATTAATATTACACCATATGTAAGTTAACAATACTAGTATTACACCATCGGTTAGTTAGCATATTAGTATTACACAATATGTTAGTTACCAATACTAACTTTACACCCTCTGTTAGTTACCAATACTATTATTACACAATCTGTTAGTTACCAATACTAGTAATACATCATATGTTAACTACAAATACTAGTACTACACTACCTCTGATTTACCAATACTAGTATTACACCATCTGTTAGTTACAAATACTAGTACTAGACCTTCTGTTTGTTACTAAATCTAATACTATACCATCAGTTAGTTACCACTACTAGTACTACACCATCTCTTAACTACCAAGACTAGTTCTACGCATTATGTTAGTTACCAAAGCAAGTACTGCAGCATCTATTAGTTACCACTCCTAGTACTATAGCATCTGTTAATACTAGTAATAATACTACACCATCTGTTAGTCGCTCAAACTAATAATAACAATACTAATACTACACCATCTGTTAGTGACCCAAACAAGTGCTAAACATCTGTGCAGTTACGAATAATAGTTCTACACCATTTGTTAGCTACCAAAACTAGTATTACATCATCTGTTAATTACCAAAATTAGTATTACCCCAATTGTTAGTAACCAAAACTAGTACTACACAACTTGGTAACTACCAAAAAAACTAGTATTACACCATCTGTTAGTTACCACCATTAGTACTACACCATTTGTTTCTTACCAATGCTTGTACTACATCATCGTTTAGTTACCAATAGTAGTACTACAGCATCTGTTAGTTACATAAACTAGTACTACAACATTTGTTAGTTACCCAGACTAGTACTACACCATCTGTTTGTAACCAATACAAGATTACAACTTCTGTTAGATAGCAATACTAGTATTACACCATATGTTAGTTACCAATATTTGTATTAGATCATTTGTTAGTTACCAATTCTAGTATTACACCGTCTGTTAGCTAGAATACTAGTATTACACCATCTGTTACTTACCAATATTAATATTACACCATTTGTTAGTTAACAATACAAGTATTACCCCATATGTTAGTTACCAATATTAGTATTACACCATCTGTTAGTTACCAATACTAGTTTTACATCATCTGTTAGTTACCAATACTAGTATTACACTGTCTGTTATTTAGAATACTAGTATTACACCCTCTGTTAATTACCAATACTAGTATTACCCCATCTGTTAGTTACAAATATTAGAACTACACCACTTGCTAGTTACCAATACTAGTACTAAGCTATTTGTTTGTTACCAATACTAGTACTACACCATATGTTAACAATATTAGTACTAGATCATCTGTTAGTTAACACTACTAGATTACAAAATCATCTGTTAGTTACCAATACTAGTATTACCCCATCTGTTAGTTAGAATACTAGTATGACACCAACTGTTAGTTACCAATTTTAGTATTACACCATTTGTTTGTTACCAATACTAGTATTACAACATCTGTTAGTTATCAATACTAGTACTACACCATATGTTAGTTAACAAAACTAGTATTACACCATCTATTAGTTACCAATACTAGTATTACACCATCTGATAGTTACCAATGCTATTACTACACTATCTATTAATTTACAATTCTAGAACTACACCATTTGTTAGTTAACAATACTAATATTACACGAACTGTTAGTGACAAATATTAGTATTACACCATTCTTTTAGTTAACAATACTAGTACTAGCACATATGTTAGTTACCAATACTAGTATTACACCATGTGTTAGTTAACAATACTAGTAGTACACCATCTGTTAGTTACCAATACTAGTACTGCACCATCTGATATTTACCAATACTAGTATTACAGCATCTATTAGTTAGAATACTGCTCCTACACCATATGTAAGTTACCAATACTAGTACTACACCAACTGTTAGTTACCAATACAAGTATTATACAATTTGTTATTTACAAATACTAGTATTACATCGTCTGTTAGCTAGAATACTAGTATTATACCATCTGTTAGTTACCAATATTAGTATTACACCATCTGTTAGTTGCCAATATATTACTACACTATCTATTATTTACCAATACTAGAACTACACCATTTGTTAGTTAACAATACTTATATTACACGAAATCTTAGTGACGTATATTAGTATTACACCGTCTGTTAGTTAGAATACTAGTATTACACCATCTTTTAGTTTCCAATTCAAGAATTACACCATCTGATAGTTACAGCTACTCGTATTACAACATATGTTAGTTACCAATAATAGTACTACACCATTTGATAGTTACCAATACTAGTATTACACCGTCTGTTAGCTAGAATACTAGTACTACACCATATTTTAGTTACCAATATTAGTGTTACACCATCTGTTACTTAGAATAATATTATTATACCATCTGTTAGTTTACCAATATTAATATTACACTGTTTATAAGTTACCAATACTAGTATTACACCATCTGTTAGTCATCAATATTAGTATTAAATCATCTGTTAGTTACCAATACTAGCATTACATTATGTTTTAGTTACCAATACTAGTACTATACTATATGTTAGTTACCAATACTAGTATTACACCGTTTGTTAGAATACTAGTATTTCACGATCTGTTAGTTACCAGTACTAGCATTACACCATCTTTTAGTTACCAATATTAATATTACACCATCTGTTAGTCACCAATACTAGTATTACACCATCTGACAGTTACAGATACGAGTATTACACGATGTGTTAGTTACCAATAATATTACTACACCATTTGTTAGTTACCAATACTAGAACTACACCATCTGTTAGTTAACTATATTAGTACTACACCATCTGTTAGTTACCAATACTAGTTTTACACCATCTGTTACTTACACATACTAGTACTACACCATCTGTTAGTTAACAATACTAGTATTACACCATCTCATAGTTAGAAAACTAGTACTACACCATCTGTTAGTTACCAATACTAGTACTACATCATCTGTTAGTTACCAATACTAGTATTACACCATATGTTGGTTAGCAATACTAGTATTACACAGTCTGTCAGCTAAAATACTAGTTTTACACCATCTATTATTTAGAATACTAGTATTTCACCATCTGTTAGTTTCCATTATTAGTATTACACCATTTGTTTGTTACCAATTCTAGTATTTCAACATATGTTAGTTATCAATACTAGTATTACACCATTTGTTAGCTAACAATACTAGTATGACACCATCTTTTAGTTACCAATACTATTACTACACTATCTATTATTTACCAATACTAGAACTACACCATTTGTTAGTTAACAATACTAATATTACACGAACTGTTAGGGACGAATATTAGTATTACACCATCTGTTAGTTAGAATACTAGTATTACACCATTCTTTTAGGAGGAGGTTATAGTTCACTTGAAGCATTGTGTAATGAGGTATAAACGTTTGTATATGTATAATAAAGCCAAAACAATGCAGGTATGGACATAGAATAAAGAATCCAAATGCAAAAGATATTGTTGACAATTAGTCTTTTACCTTAGATTTATTTATATGTCCTTAATTTTCGGCATAATATCTTCTCTTCGGAGGGAAGTAAAGCGGTTAAACTAGTGTTCTAAATAGCTTGCCAAGTCATGCTGACAGGAAATAGTATAGAATATCTGTTCTATCTCTAATGTCAAAGAGTTAAGGTTAGGCGGATAAAGAGTAGTCTCCCTTTAAAAGGGGTTTGTTTAGGGTTTTTTAAATTTTATATATAGTGTGAGAAGATATGTCTATATGTAAATGTTGGGGATAGATGTTATGTCGTGTTAGAATTGGTCTTTGTGTGTGTATGTGTGTGTGTGTGTGAGAGAATAAGTGGATGTGTAAGCGTGTTGTGTGTGTGTGTGCGTGCGGGTGCGTGTGTGTGTGTGGGGTGTGTGTAAATATGGGGCTAGAAGCTCTATCAAGTTATAAATCGGGTGTTGAGTTCTAGTCTATTATAGATTGGTGGTTGTGTTTTGTCTATAATTAGTGCTTCCTTAATTCTAAGACTGCCGAGGTTTCTTTCCTTAGTTCCTATTCTAACTGTTATGGTTTTGTCGGTGATTTTGCATTTAACTAGGTGTTTCTTAAATGAGGAAGCGTTAGCATTGAGGTGTTCTTTTATTCTTATGTGGAGTGGTCTGGTGGTGCTACCTACGTAGAAGCAGCTTTGTTCAGGCCTAGGGAGTGGGTGGGTTCCGCCAGGTTTGAAATATCTAAGACTTGCTCTATCTCACTATGGCTCGACATAGAAACGAATTTCTGTCGGGCTGCCTACCAACTAAAATGGATATCGACTCTCGGCAACAACACCACGGAATCTAACAAACCCAGATTCCCGATATACCAACTGGATCGCCCACTCTGTCCACCACCTGCCAACCGCGAGCTTGAAGAAAAACTCTCGAGGCTAAAACATTCCGTATTTAACATCTTACGTAAGCAGAGTAAGATAGCCCCAAACCTCTCCTGGACACACAACTCGCCCTGAAGAACCTACGGAATAGGGAACATATATACTTACCATCCGACAAAGGTAAAGAGTTTTGCGTCATCTCTCAAGCCACATACAACAACCTAGCCTTTGAACACCTAAGCGACAATGAATTATATACAGAGATCCCGGACATGACTGCAGCCCAGATCGAAAAACAGACCAACTCCATCTTGTTCGATATCTGTATGAGAAGACAACTCCCAAATAAAGTTAAGCTCAACTACACCACTAGAAAATGCAGACTGCCCACTTTCTACCACCTCATCAAGACCCACAAGAATAGTACTAAGACGCAAATAAGACCCATCTAGCATAGAAGGACCCCTATACAAAATTTCCTGGCAACCTCTCCCAAGTCCTCAAGCCTCTACTCTCCACCTTTCCCGGGCATGTCAGTAGCTCCGACGAAGTTATACGTAGACTACACCAACTCCAGCCAGAACAACTTAAACTAAATAGATACGCCTTTAGCCTCGACGTTGTCTCCCTCTACACTACAGTCCCCGCTCATCCAGCTGTCGATTTATTGACGGACTGCGTCGTCGCAGAGGACATCCACTGCTACGGACCCCATCCGACGGACATACACCAGCTTTTTCCCTTCACAGTAGACAACACGTACTTCACCTTCCACCACCACACATACAGACAGACAACAGGATTACCCATGGGATCCAGCCTATCGGGCCTGCTGGCTATCACCTATATGAACCAACTAGAATGCCGAGCCCTCAACACCTGCCATTCCCATACCTTCTTCACCCGATATGTAAATGACATACTCATCCTTGCATCATCCCGTGAGGAGGCAGATACAATATACACAACATTCTCCAGCATGGACGCCAGTATAAAGTTCAGCATGGAACCACCGATGACCGCGGATCCCTATCCCTACTGGACTTCCAACTCAGGGTAACAGAGGAAGGCAACATCTACACCTGCTTCTATAAAAAAAAAAGCCGCCAACAGGGACCTGTTCGTACATTTCAGATCGCCCCCCCCCCCCCCCAGACGGCGCTAAGTTCGGATACATAAGGAACGAACTACATGTATCCGGAACAAATGCACCGACGCTAGAGACCGAGACACACACACCACACATTTCATGGAAGTACTCAAACTGAACGGATACAAGACATCCACCACAAACCGTGCCAGAACGAACAGAGGATAACACACCCGAGGCACTAACACTTGCTTCCTGAAGCTCCAACATTTCAGTGACGAAACAACAACAGCCATCCGCAGAGCTATCAGACGAGAGGGACTAGATATCCAACTGGTCCACTCAGGTCCTTCTCTACGCGGACAGCTAACCAAAAGACACTCCACCAGACATGACAACTGCTGCAGGCTAGCCAACTGCCCCATCAACGACAGAAGACCTATGCCACCAGGCTTATGTCGTATACAGACCAGAGTGTGACAAATGCAGCAACTTCTACGTAGGTAGCACCACCAGACCACTCCACATAAGAATAAAAAAACACCTCAATACTAACGCTTCCTCATTTAAGAAACACCTAGTTAAATGCAAAAACAGCGACAAAACCATAACTGTTATGATAGAAACTAAGGAAAGAAACCTCGGCAATCTTAGAATTAAGGAAGCACTAATTATAGACAAAACACAACCACCGATCAATAATAGACTAGAACTCAACACCCAATTTATAACTTGATAAAGCTTCTAGCCCCATATTTACACACACCCCACACACACACTCGCACACACACACGCATACACACGCACACACACACACAACACGCTTACACCTCCACTTATTCTCTCTCTCTCACACACACACACACAAAGACCAGTTCTAACACGAGATAACATATATCCCCCACATTTACGTATAGACATATCTTCTCACACTCACACACACACACTCACATACTTACACCTTCATGCATACTACACACACTTAAACAGGCATGTACAAAAAAAAACCTTTTAAAGGGAGACTACTCTTTATTCACCTAAACCTTAACTCTTTGACATTAGAGATAGAACAGATATTCTATACTATTTCCTGTCAGCATGACTTGGCAAGCTATTTAGAACACTAGTTTAACCGCTTTACTTCCCTCCGAAGAGAAGATATTATCTCGAAAATTAAGGACTTTTAAATAAATCTAAGGTAAATGACTAATTATCAACAATATCTTTTGCATTTGCATTCTTTATTCTATGTCCATACCTGCATTGTTTTGGCTTTATTATACATATACAAACGTTTATACCATTCTTTTAGTTAACAATACCAGTACTACAACATCTGTTACTTACCAATACTAGTATTACACCATGTGTTAGTTATCAATACTAGTATTACACCATCTGTTAGTTACCAATACTAATACTGCACCATTTGATAGTTACCAATACTAGTATTACACTGTTTGTTAGCTAGAATATTAATATTACACCATTTGTTAGTTACCAATACTAGTATTACACCATCTGTTAGTTACCAATATTAGTATAGCACCATATGTTCGTTGCTAATACTAGTATTACACCATATGTTAGTTACCAATACTAGCATTACATTATCTGTTAGTTACCAATACTAGTACTACACCATCTGTTAATTACCAATATGTGTACTACACCATTTGTTAGTTAACAATACTAGTATTACACCGTCTGTTATTTAGAATACTAGTATTACACACACTGTTAGGTACCAATAGTAGTATTACACCTTCTGTTAGTTACCAATGCTAAAATTACATCTGTTATTTACCAATACTAGTGTTACACCAACTGTTAGTTACCAATATTAGTATTACAGCATCTGTTAGTTACCAATACTATTACTACACTATCCGTTATTTACCAAACTAGTACTACAACATCTGTTAGTTAACAAACTAGTATTACACCATATGTTATTTAGCATACTAATACTACACCATATGATATTTACCAATGTTAGTACTACACCATCTGTTAGTTACCAATACTAGTATTACACCATTTGATAGTTACCAATACTAGTATTACACCGTCTGTTAGCTAGAATACTAGTATTACACCATCTTTTAGTTACCAATATTAGTATTACACCATCTTTTACTTAGGATAATAGTATTACACAATCTGTTAGTTACCAATATTAATATTACACCGTTTATTAGTTACCAATACTAGCATTACATCATATGTTAGTTACCAAACCTAGTATTACACCACCTGTTAGTTACCAATACAAGTAGTTCACCATCTTATAGTTACCAATACTAGTATTACAGCATCTCTTAGTTAGAATACTAGTACTACACCATCTGTTAGTTACCAATACTAGTACTACAGCAAATGTTAGTTACCAATACTAGCATTACATTATCCGTTAGTTACCAATACTAGTACTAAACCATCTGTCAGTTACCAATATTTGTACTACACCATGTGTTAGTTAACAATACTATTATTTTAACGTCTGTTAGTTAGAATACTAGTATTACACCCTCTGTTAGTTACCAATACTAGCATTACACGATCTTTTTTGTTACCAATATTAGTATGACGCCATCTGTTAGTAACCAATACTAGTATTACAACATCTGTCATTTTCCAATACTATTATTACACCATCTGTTACTGAGAATAATAGTATTACAGCATTTGTTAGTTACCAACATTAATATTACATCGTGTATTAGTTACCAATACTAGTATTACTCCATCTGTTAGTTACCGATATTAGTATTACACCATCTGTTAATTGCCAATACTAGTATTACACCATCTGTTAGTTACCAATACTAGCATTACATTATGTTTTAGTTACCAACACTAGTACTACACGATATGTTAGTTAGAATACTAGTATTAAACAATATGTTAGTTACCAATACTAGTATTACACCGTTTGTTAGAATATTAGTATTTCACCATCTTTTAGTTACCAGTACTAGCATTACACCATCTTTTAGTTACGAATATTAATATTACACCATCTTTAATTACCAATTCTAGTATTACACCATCTGATATTTACAGATACTAGTATTACCCTATCTGTTAGTTACCAATATTAGTACAACACCATTAGCTAGTTACCAATACTAGTACTAAACTATTTGTTTGTTACCAATACTAGTACTACACCATCTGTTAACAATATTAGTACTAGATCATCTGTTGGATAACAATACTAAATTACACCATTTGTTAGTTAGAATACTAGATTACACCATTTGTTAGTTAGAATACTAGTATTACACCATCTGTTAGTTACCAATATTAGTATTACACCATTTTTTTGTTTCCAATACTAGTATTACAACATCTGTTAGTTATCAATTCTAGTACTACACCATATGTTAGTTAATGAAACTAGTATTACACCAGCTATTAGTTACCAATACTAGTATTACACCATATGTTAGTTACCAATACTATTACTACACTATCAATTATTTACCAATACTAGAACTACAGCATTTGTTACTTAACAATACTAATATTACACGAACTGTTAGTTACCAATATTAGTATTACACCATCTGATAGTTAGAATACTAATATTACACCATCTGTTAGTTTCCAATATTTGTATTACCCCATCTGTTAGTTACTAATACTAGTATTAAACCATCTTTAGTTACCATTACTAGTATGACACCATCTGTTATTTACCAATACTAGTATTACACCATATGTTATTTAGCATACTAGTATTACACCATATGATATTTACCAATGCTAGTACTACACAATCTGTTAGTTACCAATACTAGTATTACACCATTCGATAGTTACCAATACTAGTATTACACCGTCTGTTAGCTAGAATACCAGTATTACACCATCTTTTAGTTACCAATATTAGTATTACACCATCCTTTACTTAGAATACTAGTATGACACAATCTGTTAGTTACCAATATTAATATTACACCGTTTATTAGTTATCAATACTAGCATTACACCATATGTTAGTTACCAAAACTAGTATTACACCACCTGTTAGTTACCAATACAAGTACTGCACCATCTTATAGATACCAATACTAGTATTACAGCATCTCTTAGTTAGAATACTAGTACAACACCATCTGTTAGTTACCATGGTACTACACCATCTGTTACTTAGAATAATATTATTACACCATGTGTTAGTTATCAATATAAATATTACACCTTTTATTAGTTACCAATTGCACTATCTGTTAGTTACCAATATTAGTATTACACCACCTTTTAGTTACCAATACTAGTATTACACCATCTGTTAGTTACTACTACTAGCATTACATTATGTTTTAGTTACCAATAGTAGTACTACACCATATGTTAATTACCAATACTAGTATTACACCGTTTGTTAGAATACTAATATTTCACGATCTGTTATTTACCAGTACTAGCATTACACCATCTTTTAGTTACCAATATTAATATTACACCATCTGTTAGTGACCAGTACTAGTATTACACAATATGATAGTTACAGATACGAGTATTACACGATGTGTTAGTTACCAATAATATTACTACACCATTTGTTAGTTAATAATACTAGTAATACACCATCTGATAGTTACCAATACTATTACTACACTATCTATTATTTACCAATACTAGAACTACACCATTTGTTAGTTAACAATACTAATATTACACGAATTGTTTGTGACGAATATTAGTATTACACCATTTTTTTAGTTAACAATACTAGTACTACAACATCTGATAGTTACCAATACTAGTACTACAGCATCTATTAGTTAGAATACTGGTACTACACCATATGTTAGTATCCAATACTAGTACTTCACCACTTTAATTACCAATACTAGTATTACACAATTTGTTAGTTACTAATATTAGTATTTCACCATCTTCTAGTTACCAAAATTAGTATTACCTCATCTGTTAGTTAGCAATATTTATATTACACCATTTGCTAGTTACCAATACTAGTACTAAACTATTTGTTTGTTATCAATACTAGTACTACAACATCTGTTAGTTACCAAATCTAGAATTACACCATGTGTTAGTTATCAATACTAGTATTACACCATCTGTTAGTTACCAATACTAGTACTGCACCATCTGATTGTTACCAATACTAGTATTACACAATTTGTTAGTTACTAATATTAGTATTACACCATCTTTTAGTTACCAAAATTAGTATTACCCCATCTGATAGTTACAAATACTATTACTACACTATCTATTATTTACAATACTAAAACTACACCATTTGTTAGTTAGCTATAATAATATTACAGGAACTGTTAGTGATGAATATTAGTATTACACCATCTGTTAGTTAGAATACTAGTATTACACCATTCTTTTAGTTATGAATACTAGTATTAAAACATCTGTTAGTTACCAAATCTAGTATTACACCATGTATTAGTTATCAATACTAGTATTACACCATCTGATTGTTACCAATACTAGTAGTACACAATTCTTTTGTTACTAATACTAGTATTACACCGTATGTTAGTTTGAATACTAGTATTACACCATCTATTAGTTATCAATATTAGTATTACACCATATGTTAGTTACCAATGCTAGTATTACATCATCTGTTAGTTTCTACTACTAGTATTATATTATGTGTTAGTTACCAATACTAGTACTATACCATCTCTTAGTTACCAATATAGTACTACGCATTGGTTAGTTACCAATACTAGTATTACAACGTCTGTTGTTTAGAATACTGGTATTACACCATCTACTAGTTACCAATACTAGCATTACACCATCTTTTAGTTAGCAAATGTAGTATTACACAATCTGTTAGTTACCAATATTAGTACTCCACCATTTCCTAGTTACCAATACTAGTACTAAACTATTTGCTTGTTACCAATATTAGTACAACATTATTTGTTTGTTACCAATATTAGTACTCCACCATTTGTTTGTTACCAATACTAGTATTACACCATCTGTTAGTTAGTATACTACTATTACACCATTTGTTATTTACCAATATTATCATTACACCATTTGTTTGTTACCAATTCTAGTATGACAACATATGTTAGTTATCAATACTAGTACTACACCATATGTTAGTTAACAAAACAAGTATTACACCATCTATTAGTTACCAATAATAGTATTACACCATCTGTTAGCTACCAATACTAGTTTTACACCATCTGATAGTTACCAATACTATTACTACACTATCTATTATTTAACAATACTAGAACTACATCATTTGTTAGTTAACAATACTAATATTACACGAACTGTTTGTGACAAATATTTGTATTACACCATCTGTTAGTTAGAATACTAGTATTACACCATTCTTTTAGTTAACAATACTAGTACTACAACATCTGATAGTTACCAATACCAGTATTACAGCATCTATTAGTTAGAATACTGGTACTACATATGTTAGTATCCAATATTTGTATTACACCATTTGCTAGTTACCAATACTAGTACTAAACTATTTGTTTGTTATCAATACTAGTACTACAACATCTGTTAGTTACCAAATCTAGTATTACGCCATGTGTTAGTTATCAATACTAGTATTACACCATATGTTTGTTACCAATACTAGTACTAAACTATTTATTTGTTAATAATACTAGTACTACACCATATGTTAACAATATTAGTACTACATCATCTGTTAGTTAACAAGACAAGATTACAACATCTATTAGTTACTAATACTAGTATTACCCCATCTGTTAGTTAGAATACTAGTATTACAGCATCTCTTTATTACCAATATTAGTATTACGCCATTTATTTGTTACCAATACTAGTATTACAACATCTGTTAGTTATCAATACTAGTACTACACCATAAGTTAGTTAACAAAACTAGTATTACACCATCTATTTGTTACCAATACTATTATTACACCATCTGTTAGCTACCAATACTAGTATTACACAATCTGTTACTCACCAATGTTATTACTACACTATCTATTATTTACCAATACTAGAACTACACCATTTGTTAGTTAACAATACTAATATTACACGAACTGTTAGTGACAAATATTAGTATTACACCACCTGTTAGTTAGAATACTAGTATTACACCATTCTTTTAGTTAACAATACTAGTACTACAACATATGTTAGTTACCAATACTAGTACTGCACCATCTGATAGTTACCAATGCTAGTATTACAGCATCTATTAGTTAGAATACTGGTACTACACCATATGTTAGTTACCAATGCTAGTACTACATCACCTGTTAGTTACCAATACTAGTATTATACAATTTGTTATTTACAAATAGGAGTATGACACCATCTGTTAGCTAGAATACTAGTATTATACCATCTTTTAATTACCAATATTAGTATTACACCATTTGTTATTTACCAATACTAGGATTACATCATCTGTTAGTTACTACTACTAGCATTATATTATGTTTTAGTTACAAATACTAGTACTATACCATCTCGTAGTTACCAATACTAGTACTACACCATATGTTAGTTACAATACTAGTATTACACCGTCTGTTATTTAGAATACATGTATTACTCCAGCTGCTAGTTACCAATGCTAGCATTACACCATCTTTTAGTTACGAAAATTACAAGATTACAACATCTGTTAGATAGCAATATTAGTATTACACCATATGTTAGTTACCAATACTAGTATTAGACCATTTGTTAGTTACCAATTCTAGTATTACACCATCTGTTTGCTAGAATACTACTATTACGCCATCTGTTATTTACCAAAATTAATATTAGACCATTTGTTATTTTACCAATACAAGTTTTACATCATCTGTTAGTTACTATTATTAGTATTACACCATCTGTTAGTTACAATATTAGTTTTACATCATCTGTTAGTTACTACTACTAGCATTATATTATGTGTTAGTTACCAATACTAGTACTACACCATCTCTTACTTACAAATACTAGTACTACACCATTTGTTAGTTACCAATACTAGTATTACACCGTCTGTTATTTAGAATACTGGTATTGCACCATATGTTAGTTACCAATACTGCATTACACCATCTTTTAGTTACCAAAATTAGTATTTCACCATATGTTAGTTACCAGTACTAGTATTACACCATCTGTTAGTTACCAATACTAGTATTACCCCATCTGTTCGTTAGCAATATTAGTACTACACCATTTGCTAGCTACCAATACTAGTACTACACCATCTGTTAACAATATTAGTACTAGATCATCTGTTAGTTAACAATACTAGTATTACAACATCTGTTAGTTATCAATACTAGTACTACACCATCTGTTAGTTAACAAAACTACTATTACACCATCAATTAGTTAACGATACTAGTATTACACCATCTGTTAGCTACCAATACTAGTATTACACCATCTGTTAATTACTAATAATAGTATTACACCGTCTGTTAGCTAGAATACTAATATTACACCATATTTTAGTTACCGATATTTGTATTACACCATGTGTTAGTTACCAATACTAGTATTACATCATCTGTTAGATACTACTACTAGAATTATATGTGTTACTTACCAATACTAGTACTACAACATCTCTTAGTACTACACCATTTGTTAGTTACCAATACTAGTATTACACCGTCCGTTATTTAGCATACTCATATTACACCATCTGTTAGTTACCAATACTTACATTACACCAACTTTTACTTACCAAAATTAGTATTACCCCATCTGTTAGTTACTAATATTTGTACTACATCCTTTGCCAGTTACCAATACTAGTACTAAACCATTTGTTTGTTACCAGTACTATCACTACACCCTCTGTTAACAATATTAGTACTAGATCATCTGTTAGTTAACAATACTAGTATTACACCATATTTTAGTTACCAATATTAGTATTACACCATATTTTATTTACCAATATTAGTATTACACCATTTGTGTTTTACCAATACTAGTATTACGACATCTGTTAGTTAACAAAACTAGTATTACACCATATATTAGTTATCAATACTAGTATTACAATATCTGTGATCTATCAATACTAGTATTACACCATCTGTTAGTTACCAACATTAATATTACATGATTTCTTAATTAGAATAATAATATTACACCATCTGTTAGATTCCAATACTAGTATTACACCGTCTGGTTGTTAGAATACTGGCATTAAACCATATGTTAGTTAACATTACTAGTACTACACCATTTGTTAGTTATCAATACTAGTACTACACCATCTGTTAGTTAACAATACTAGTATTACATCATCTGTTAGTTACCCAAACTAGCATTACACCATAAGTTAGTTACCAAAACTAGTATTACACCATCTGTTAATTAACAATAGTAGCATTACACTCTCTGTTAGTTACCATACTAACATTCCACCATATTTTAGTTAATAATACTAGTATTACACCATCTGTTAGTTACCAATACTGGTAATACAGCATATGTTAACTACAAATACTAGTACTACACCCCCTGTTAGTTACCAATACTAGTATTACACCATCTGTTAGTTACATATACTAGTACTAGACCTTCTGTTTGTTACCAAATCTAATACTACACCATCTGTTAGTTATGCTACTTACCAATACTATTACTACACCATCTGTTAACTACCAAAATTAGTACTACACATTCTGTTAGTTACCAAAGCAAGTACTGCAGCATCTATTAGTTACCACTCCTAGTAATACAGCATCTGTTAATACCAATCCTAATACTACAGCATCTGTTAGTGACGCAGACTAATAATACCAATAATAATACTACACCATATGTTAGTTACCAATACTAGTATTACACCATTTGTTAGTTACCAATACTAGTATAACATCGTCTGTTAGCTAGAATACTTGTATTACATAATCTGTTAGTTACCAATATTAATATTACATCATCTGTTACTTAGAACAATAGTATTACACCATCTGTTACTTACCAATATTGTATTACACCATCTGTTAGTTACCAATACTAGTATTACCCCATCTATTAGTTACCAATACTAGCATTATATTATCTGTTAATTACAAATACTAGTACTACACCATCTGTTAGTTACCAATACTAACATTACACCACTTCCTAATTACCAATATTAATATTACACCTTATGTTAGTTAACAATACTAGTATTACACCATCGGTTAGTTAACATACTAGTATTACATTATATGTTGGTTATCAATACTAACCTTACACCATCTGTTAGTTACCAATACTATTATTACACAATCTGTTAGTTACCAATACTAGTAATATATCATATATTAACTACAAATAATAGTACTACACTATCTGTGATTTACCACTACTAGTACTACACCATCTCTTAACTACAAAAACTAGTACTACGCATTCTGTTAGTTACCAGAGCAAGTACTTCAGCATCTATTAATTACCACTCCTCGTACTATAGCATCTGTTAATACTAGTAATAATACTACACCATCTGTAGTGACTGAAACTAATAATACCAATACTAATACTACACCATCTGTTAGTGACCCAAACAAGTGCTAAACATCTGTGCAGTTACCAATAATAGTTTTACACCATTTGTTAACTTCCAAAACTAGTACTAAATCATCTGTTAATTACCAAAACTAGTACTACACAAATTGGTAACTACCAAAACTAGTATTACACCATCTGTTAGTTACCAACATTAGTACTACACCATTTGTTAACTACCAATGCTAGTACTACAACATCGTTTAGTTACCAATAGTAGTACATCGTTTAGCTACATAAACGAGTACTACAACATTTGTTACTTACCCAGACTAGTACTACACCATCTGTTAGTTAACAATACTAGTATTACACCGTCTTTTAGCTAGCATACTAGTATTACACCATCTGCTAGTTACCAATATTAATATTACATCATCTGTTATTTAGAATACTAGTACCAATCATTTGTTAGTTTCCAATACTAGTATTACACCGTCTGTTAGTTGGAATACTGTCATTGCGCCATCTGTTAGTTAACAATAATAGTACTACACCATTTGTTACTTACCAATAGTAGTACTACACCATTTGTTAATTACCACTAGTAGTACTACACCATATGTTAGTTACCATTACTAGTATTACACCATTTGTTAGTTACCAATACTAGTATTACACTGTCTGCTAGCTAGAATAATTGTATAACACCATCTGTTAGTTACCAATATTAATATTACATAATCTGTTACATAGAATAATAGTATTACACCATCTGCTACTTACCAATATTAGTATTACACCATCTGTTAGTTACCAATACTAGTATTACCCCATCTGTTAGTTACCAATACTAGCATTGCATTATATGCTAATTACAAATACTAGTACTACACCATCTGTTAGCTACCAATACTATTACTACACCATCCTGTAAATTACCAATACAAGCATTACACTATATGTTAGTTACCAATACTAGTATTACACCGTCTGTTTGTTAGAATACTGTCATTACACCATCTGTTAGTTAACAATAATAGTACTACACCATTTGTTACTTACCAATACTAGTACTACACCATTTGTTAATTACCACTAGTGGTACTACACCATCTGTTAGTTACCAATATTAGTATTTCACAATCTGTTAGATACCAATAATAGCATTACACTATCTGTTAGTTACTAATACTTGTATTATACCATCTGTTAATTACTAATACTAGCATTACACAATCTGTTAGTTGCCAATAGTAGTATTACACTTTCTGTTAGTTACCAATACTAATATTACACCATCTGTTAGTTACCATTATTAGTATTACAACATCTGTTAGTTACTAAAACTAGTATTACACCATCTGATAATTACCAATACTAGGATTACACTATCTGTTAGTTACCAATACTAGTATTACACCATCTGTTAGTTACAAATACTAGTACAAGACATGCTGTTTGTTACCAAATCTAATACTACACCATCTGTTAGTCACCAATACTAGTATTACACTATCTGTTAGTTACCAATTCTAACATTACACCATATGTTACCAATATTAATATTACGCCATATGTCAATTAACAATACTAACATTACACCATCTGATAGTTACCAATAGTAGTATTACACCATCTGTTAGTTACCAATACTAGTAATACAGCATATGTTAACTACTAATACTAGTACTACACCATCTGTTAGTTACCAATACTAGTATTACACCATTTGTTAGTTATAAATACTAGTACAAGACATGCTGTTTGTTACCAAATCTAATACTACACCATCTGTTAGTTACCAATACTAGTACTACACCATTTGTTAACTACCAACACCAGTACTACACATTCTGTTAGTTACCAAAGCAAGTACTGCAGCATCTATTAGTTACCACTCCTAGTACTACATCATCTGTTAATACCAATACTAATACTACACAATCTGTTATTGACACAAACTAATAATACCAATACTAGTACTACACCATATGTTAGTTACCAATACTAGTATTACACCATTTGTTAGTTACCAATACTAGTATTACACCGTCCGCTAGCTAGAATAATTATATAACACCATCTGTTAGTTACCAATATTAATATTACATCATCTGTTACATAGAATAATAGTATTACACCATCTGTTACTTACCAATATTAGTATTACACCATCTGATAGTTACCAATACTAGTATTACCTCATCTGTTAGTTACCAAAACTAGCATTGCTTTATATGCTAATTACAAATACTAGTACTACACCATCTGTTAGCTACCAATACTATTACAACACCGTCTGTAAATTACCAATACTAGCATTACACTATATGTTAGTTACCAATACTAACATTACACCATATGTTATTTAACAATACTAGCATTACACCATCGGTTAGTTAACATACTAGTATTACACCATATGTTAGTTACTAATACTAACATTACACCATCTGTTAGTTACACATACTAGTATTACACAATCTGTTAGTTACCAATACTAGTAATACACCATAAGTTGACTACAAAAACTAGTCCTACACCATCTATTAGTTACCAATACTAGTATTACACCATATGTGAGTTACAAATACTAGTACTAGACCTTCTGTTTGTTACCAAATCTAATACTATACTATTTGTTAGTTACCAACACTAGTACTACACCATCTGTTAACTACCAAATCTAGTACTACGCATTCTGTTACTTACCAAAGCAAGTAGTGCAGCATCTATTAGTTCATATTACTACAGCATCTGTTAATACCAATACTAATACTACACCTTCTGTTAGTGACCCAAACTAGTGCTACAACATCTGTGCAGTTACCAATAATAGTTCTACACCATTTGTTAGCTACCCAATCTACTACTACACCATTTGTTAACTACCAAAATTACTATTACCTCATCTGTTAGTTACCAATACTAGTACTACATCATATATTAGCTACCAATACTATAACTGCACCATCTGTTAGTTACAAAAACTAGTATTAGATCATTTGTTAGTTACCAAAACTAGTACTACACAATTTGGTAACTACCAATACTAATACTTCACCATCGTTTAGTTGCCAATAGTAGTACTACACCATCTTTAATTACATAAACTAGTACTACAACATTTGTTAGTTACCAAGACTAGTACTACACCATCTATTAGTTACCAATACTAGTAATACACCATTTTTTAGTTACCAATACTAGTATTACTCCGTCTGTTAGCTAGAATACTAGTATTACACCATCTGTTAGTTACCAATATTAGTATTACACCATCTGTTAGTTAGAAAATAGTATTACATCATCTTTTACTTACCAATATTAGTATTACACCATCTGTTAGTCACCAATACTATATTACCGCATCTGTTAGTTACCAATACTAGCATTACATTATCTGTTAATTACAAAAACTAGTATTACACCGTTTGTTAGTTACCAATACTACTACTACACCATTTGTTAGTTATCAATACTAGTACTACACCATCTGGTAGTTAACAATAGCAGTATTACACCATCTGTTAGATACCAATAATAGCATTACACCATATGTTACTTACCAATACTAGTATTATACCATCTAGTATTGCACTTTCTTTTAGTTTCCAATACTAATATTACACCATCGGTTAGTTACCAATATTAATATTACACCATATGTTAGTTACCAATACTAGTATTACACCATCTATTAGTTCCCAATAATAGTACTACACATCTGTTAGTTAACAATACTAGTATTACACCATCTATTAGTTACCAATACTAACATTACACCATCTCTTAGTTACCAAAACTAGTATTACACCATCTGTTAATTACCAATACTAGCATTACAATATCTGTTAGTTACCAATACTAGTATTACACTATCTGTTAATTACCAATACTAACATTACACCATCTGTTAGTTACCAATATTAATATTACACCATATGTTACTTATTAATACTAGTATTACACCATCGGTTAGTTAGCATACTGGTATTACACCATATGTTAGTTACCAATACTAGTATTACGCCATCTGTTAGTTAGCAATACTAGTACTACACCATTTGTTAACTACCAAAACTAGTACTACACATTATGTTAGTTACCAAAGCAAGTACTGCAGAATCTATTAGTTACCACTCCTAGTACAATAGCATCTGTTAATACCAATACTAATACTACACCATCTGTTAGTGATCCAAACTAATAATTGTTTCTACTTTTGGCACAAGGCCAGCAATTACCCAGTACCAAACTAATAATACCAATACTAATACTACATCATCTGTTAGTGATCCAAACTAGTTCTACAACATCTGTGCAGTTACCAATAATAGTTCTACACCATTTGTTAGCTACCAAAATTACTATTATCCCATGTGTTAGTTACCAATACTAGTACTACATCATATATTAGCTACCAATATAAGAACCGCACCATATGTTAGTTACATAAACTAGTATTACATCATCTGTTAGTTACCAAAACTAGTACTACATCATCTGTTAATTACCAAAACTAGTACTACCCCATCTGTTAGTTACCAAAACTAGTACTACACAATTTGGTAACTACCAAAACTAGTATTACACCATCTGTTAGTTAGCAAATGTAGTACTACACCATTTGTTAACTACCAATACTAGTACTACACCATCGTTTAGTTACCATAGTAGTACTACACCATCTGTTAGTTACATAAACTAGTACTACACCATCTGTTAGTTACCAACACTAGTATTACACCATTTGTTAGTTACCAATACTTGTATTACACCATCTGTTAGCTAGAATACTATTATGACACCATATGTTAGTTACCAATATTAATATTACATCATCTGTTACTTAGAATAATAAAATTACACCATCTGTTAGTTACCAACACTAGTATTAAACTATTTCTATTTGAAATTAAGTTCAAAATTCATTTTCTTATTTAATTTTTATTGTTTTAATTGTTTCATTTCTCTCCGTGTTTAACCTCCACTCAATAGAGAATGACATCGCTGTTTTGATCTTGTGGAACCCTATTAAAACTGACAATTGTGTACAGTACGCTCCGTTGGCAATGGAGGGGGAAACATTTGATAATAAATCATGTATCACTGCTGGATGGGGAGATTTAGGATGTGAGTTACCTCCCTTTCTTACTAATGGTGGTGTTGGTGGAGGTGGTGGTGGTGGTAGTGTATGTGTTCTGGTCGTGGTAGTGTTGTGTGTTTGGTGGTGGTGGCGTGTGTGTGTTTGGTAGTGGTGTGCGTGTGTGTTTTTTGGTGGTGTGTGTGTGTGTTTGATGTTGGTGGTGTGTGTGTTTTGTTGTGGTGATATGTGTTTGGTGGTGGTGGTGGTGTGTGTGTGGTGGTATTTGGTGTGTGGTGGTGTGTGGTGGTGTGTGGTGTGTTTCTGTGTGGTGGTTGTGTTTTGTGGTGGTGGTGTTGATGTGTGTGTGGTGGTGGTGGTGGTGTGTAGTTTGTGGTGTGTGTGTGTGGTAGTGATGGTGTGTGGTGTGTTTCTGTGTCGTGTTTGTGTTTTGTGGTGGTGGTGTTGATGTATGTTAGTGTGGTAGTGTGTGGTGTGTGGTGTGTGGTGTGTGGTGTGTGGTGGTCGTGTGAGGTGTGTGGTGTGTTTCGGTGTGGTGTTCGTGTTTTGTGGTGGTGGTGTTGATGTGTGTGTGGTGTTGGTGGTGGTGGTGAGTGGTGTGTGGTGTGTGGTGTGTGGTGTGTGTGTTTGGTGGTGTTGGTGGAGTGTGGTGTGTGGTGGTGTGTGGTGTGTTTCTGTGTGGTGTTTGTGGTTCGTGGTGGTGGTGTTGATGTGTGTTTGGTGGTGGTATGTGGTGTGTGATGTGTTGTGGTGGTGTGTGGTGCGTTTCTGTGTGGTGTTTGTGTTTTGTGGTGGTGGTGTTGATGTGTGTGTGTAGTGGTGGTGGTGGTGTGTGGTGTGTGGTGTGTGGTGGTGGTGTGTGGTGGTGGTGGTGGTTTTGGTGTGTGGTGGTGGTGTATGGTGGTGGTGGTGCTGTGTCGTGTGTGTGGTGGTGTGTGGTTTGTGTGGTGGTGTGTGGTGTGTTTTGTGGTGTGTAGTGGTGTTGATGTGTGTTTGGTGGTGGTGGTCTGTGGTGTGTGTGGTGTGTGTATGTTTTATATGCGTGCTGTGTTGTATGAGTTGTGTGTGTGAAGTGTTGCTTGTGTGTGTTGTGTAGTATGATGGGTATTTATGTGTGTCTGTGTCTCTGATGTGTATGTGTAATGTGTGTGATAGTATGTGTGTTCTTTCTCTTTCCACTTAGCTTCCTCACTGGAAAATTGTGTAGAAATTGGGGCTTAACTGGTAAAACAGGGGACATGAGGAGTGTATGGATGGAGTGAGAGAGAGAGAGAGAGAGAGAGAGAGAGAGAGAGAGAGAGAGAGAGAGAGAGAGTTTAGTGAGTGGCTCGTTGAAGTAACGTAGCCGTTCATTTCATCAAGAATCATATGTATGAAACCCTTCTCGGTTAACTGTCGTTTTAAATTCGTCTGGATCAATTCAACAATCCCCCACTTCATACTGCTATTCTTTTGAATACCAAATGTAATTAGAGAGCCTTGTTTTGTTTCGTTTATCAATGCGCCCGCAAACATGCCAATATCTTTATTATGCAAACTGTGTCTGCTGTAAATAGTACTCGTTCCTTTTTGTTCTCTCTCTGTCTCTCTCTCCCTTTATCTCTTGCTGTAAAAAGTCATTCGTAAAAAATTACATATGTATTTGGAATACGAATCAATTATTCAGAGTGCACACACACCTTAATCAGTATATATATATATATATATATATATATATATACATATTAAAATAACAGGTTAAAGTTTAAGCAAAGAATCAAATTTATTATTATTACTATATATATATATATATATATATATATATATATATATATATATATATATATATATATATATATATATATATATATATATATATTTCGTTTCTGAATTTGTTTAGCAAGATTCTTTATCTGAAAACGTGTGTTGAAACCGATATTGTTATACTTTGGGAGGGTCATGTTGCCTGGAACAATGACGTGCCGGTGTTGTATGGGCTTCGAAAAGACCATAAAACGGGCAGTGACACTGTCATGGGACCACCAACACAGCCAGTCTGTGGAGCTAACATTGCTAGTAACTACAGACTGTCCTACTTCCTCTCCCTGATCATACGCCCTATCATTGAAATGTCCCCAGATGTATGTGACAGCACGGAGGACCTCCTCAGCAGAATCGGCGTGAGTAACCGATCTAGGGACCTAACAAACAGCATAATAGGCAGTATGGATGTTGTGTCCCTGTATCCATCTATTGACGTGGATTTTGCTGTGGAGAAATGCGTAGAAATGATTAGTGAGAGCAATGTTGAGTTCCGTGGGATTGATACCAGTGAGCTGGGACTCCTACTTAAACTTACCTATAGAAATAATTACCTAGACACATATGACCTTAGCAACCTGTGCCCTACAAGACCAGCAAGAAGCAGACCACCTACCATTACCACAATGGCCAAGGAAACCCTCAAAAATAGATGGAACGAGTGGACCAGAGCCATACGGACACCCGAAAACCACGATGAACTGAAGAAAATGATTGCACATGCGGTAGGGGCCAGCATAAAACTAACCCTTAAGGAACATATGTTCATATTTAATGTAAAAACATATGCCCAAGAGGAAGGAGCAGCCATTGGTGTTAGCATTGCAGGCGACATAGCTAACTTATTCATAGTATGGTGGGACAGTAGACTTAAACTTAAACTTAAAGAACAATTAGAAGACCCCTTAACCCTGATAATGTACTCCCGCTACGTTGATGATATAAACACCGTAGTTAAGACACCCCCACTAGAGAAGAGTCAGGAACTAGAGAAAAACACAATGGAAAGCATCCAGCAAATAACTAAGTCCATCCACCAGAGTATTAAAGTTACTATAGACTACCCAAGTAAATACTCCAACCATCGATTACCTGTACTAGACACAGAGCTCTGGTTAGATACCATTAATAACAAAAAACAAATCCTCCATTCCCATTATGCCAAACCCATGACTTCCAAACATCTGATCCACCGAAACTCAGCTGTTTCAGACCATACCAAAATCAACATACTGATTGCGGATTTGGTACGGGTGATGAGAAACGTGTCCCGCATGTGCAACCCCGAAGAACTAGAGAGACACATACAACACTTCATCCACCGTATGCAGTTCTCTGGTTACAATCAGAGAGATAATATCAGAGTGTATAGAGGAGCCAGAACCAAATGGGAAAAAATGGTAAATAATGACACAAATGGAACCTGCCCCTTGTATAGGAGCAAATTTTGGAATAGAATAGAAGGAACTAGAAATAAGGCTAATAGAATAAACTCATGGTATGATAGCAATAAATACCAGAGTGTAATGTTCATCGATACAACCCCTAGAGGTGAATTAGCTTACAAATTTAGAAGGGACCTAGATAAACATAAACTCAATATTGAGATAGTAGAAAGACCAGGTACCTCCGTAAAAACACTTATTAGCAAGACATACCCTTTTCAAAGACCCCCCTGTATAGATAAGAAATGTATAACCTGTAAAATAAGCCCCCATATTAACTGCAAAACTAGAAATGTAGTGTATAGCATAAGATGTACTGAAGGACAATGTAGAGACAAAAATATAGTGTACATAGGTGAGACAGCTCGTAGTGTAGGGGAACGGATAAATGAACACTGGCAAGACCTTCAAGATAGTAAAGAATCATCTGTACTCTACCAACATGCTAAAATAGAACATAAGGGTAAATTAGAGAACATAGAAATAAAAATAGAATCTACACACAGAAAAGACGCAATGTTTAGACAAATCACAGAGGCAATAAACATAAAAGAATTACAACCAAAATTAAATAGAAAATATGAGTGGAACAGTAACATCACAACTTACAATTAAGGACAAAATGAAAACACACACGCACATAGAACAAACAACCAACCGGTAACATGTAAATAAACAAATAAATAAACGAATATAAACACACACAGACACCCGGATGTGGCGCATGCGCAGACTGAGCACACAACACACACACAGAAACAAAATGGCGTAGGACAGAACAAAGGAGAGGCACAAAAACAAAGAAAAGAATCCCCAGTCACTGAAGAGGTCACGGAATGTGTGACGAAAGAACTTTGACAATATATAAACAACTATCTGGTTGTGGAACCAACCAACCAACCAACCAGAAATTTCTAAATTTCTAAATTTATAAATTTATTATAATAAATTGACGTGAAAGCAACTGGTGCTTGTGTTTCTTATTGGCAACATGACCCTCCCAAAGTATAACAATATATATATATATATATATATATATATATATATATATATATATATATATATATATATATATATATATATATAGGTATTGAAGTTTCCGTTGAAAACAGAAAAAGTCATAGGAGTGAAGAGTGCTCTATGTAAGTACCAGACCAAAATTTTATATATATATATATATTTATATTAATAAGAGGAATTCCAACTTTGTCTGATTTACTCGTTTTATTTACAATCCTTTAAAATTTATAATGGTATTATAATGAAACAGTATGATAGAATATTAAATGTTAAGTGTTAATTAAACAAGTACTTTCATGCTTTCGCAATCTTCAGCTTCATAAGGTGTGGTGAGTCAAGTTTGCAATTTTCAATTGCAATTTTGACTGTCACCACACATTATGAACCTGAAGATTGCGAAAGCATGAAAGTACTTGTTCAATTAACACTTAACATTTAATATTCTATCATACTATTTCATTATAATACCATTATAAAAATAAAAAAATACTGGTGTGTATAAGTATAACAAGGAGACGTGGTTTGTGTGTATAATATTTAATTAACAATTTGTGGATATATAGAACAGTATAGTTGACATGTCAATGAATAGATGAGAGAATGAAGCAAAGTTATTAGTTACCGTTTTGGTTGCCAGGCGAACGCGCCTGGCAGAAGACGGCTGGCGAAGGCCAGGAGCCGGAAAGGCAATTGAGAGAGAGGGAACTTAAAGTTGTTAGTTTTATAGGGTTCTGACCGGAAGTTACAGAAAGGGTTCTACTTCCTGTCTAGAGAGCGTTAATCTATTGGGGACGTGATTGTCACAACAAGGGAGGCAACTCCTGCTGCATTATCTCCCGCGAGATTTTTAAGATATAAAAATCGAATGAAATATGTATGTATTAAGTTGGCGAGAATGTTGTAACAGGCATGAAAATTACGAAAAAAACTAATGTTTGCAATAATCAATAATAGATATCAAGGTAGCCAACCGCTCTTGGCCAGAGAACGACTGGACATCTATCTATCCATCACCCAAAGATACAATGTAATGAAAGTAAGAGAAGAGCTCAAAGTTCAAATGTTCAAAATACAGTTCACAGGTGTGCAATCACATGACAGCAGGAAAGAAAGTGTGTTCCAGAGAATGAATGCAGGCGGTTTCTGTTCTGTGGTATAACGTGAAATTTCCAACCTCCGAATGGATTTTCTCACAGGAAGAGTGCTGCAAAAATAAATTCTCTGGCTTGTTCTGCTGGTTTTGGTGGTTGATGAAGCTGTGTTGCTGTTAATGTTGTTGTCTCGCGGAGTGAGCGTATTCGATGTTTAAATTCACAGTAAACATTTTTTGTTTAGAAAAAATGAGTTGCGCAAAGTGCTAGAAATAACAGCCGAAGTTGATGGTCGATGTTGAGAATGCGTTGACCTGGAAGTGTCAAGAGGCCAGCGACCAAAGAAATAAGCATTCTGAATAAATGCGCAGTTTTCAACGGCAAATTTACGTGGTAAATTTTTAAACCGGCAAATAGGAGAATATAGCTTAAGGCTGGAGAATCCTTGGCGAGAAACGTTATCTCATGGCGTGCGGCTATCTCAGTGAATCGAGAATTGTGCAGCCTACACGTGCCAATACAAGGTTAAGTTGAAAAAAAAATAGATTTCTATTGCGCGAGAAAATGGCGCGAAAATGGTAGTGCAACAGGTCGTTGGCAGCCATTTTGAAAAAAATGTGTGTGTGAAAGTGACAATGATGAAAGAGAAAGAAAGGCTTCACTTAGTATAACAAATATGGCGAGTTCAATTTTTTTTTTTTTTGGTGTGAACTTTGAAAAAAAACTTGAACGATGAAGAAAAAAAGGCAATGGTTGAGATTCATCGAAAATAAATGTTCCTGTAGAAATGTTAAAAAAAAAAAATCAAATTTCTTTTTTATTGTTTGTTTTTAAAGTGTTCGTTGTAAGAAACGAGAAACATATATATATATACAGTGAACTGCGACAGTTAGTGGATGCGTGAGGGAAAAAGAGTCTGTCTGAACGAAAATTTCACATGTGCGTGTTCGTTTCTTTGACTGTGTATTTTCATAGTTTGTCAATAAAATTGAGCTGCGTATTCGTAATGTTACTCACACAACACCAGATTCTGCTATGTTTTTCTTTTTTCGGAGTCACCACTTATAACAATATACTAGTGTGTATGAATATAACAAAGACGATTGGTTTGTGTGTATAATATTTAATTAACAATTTGTGGATATATAGAACAGTATAGTTGACAAATCAATGAATAGATGAGAGAATGAAGCAAAGTTATTAGTTACCGTTTTGGTTGCCAGGCGAACGCGCCTAGCAGAAGACGGCTGGCGTGTATATTTATCTATCTATCTATCTATATATATATATATATATATATATATATATATATATATATATATATATATATATATATATATATATATATATATATATATATATCAGAACATAATAGTACCACTGATGATGTTTAAGACGTGCAACAAAAGAACTTTCTTAGACTATATATATATATTTATATCTGTATTTTTAACCGTTAGTCAATCAATGATAAACGTTTATTGCAAAATAAATTAACTATGGAGATATAAAAGATACAGAAGCGAAAACCAAGTCTGTTGTATCACTCATCATCAGTACAGGCTCATATAGTGAACGGTGAGCTGTACTGATGAAGGATGATATCCAAAAACATTAGTGTCAGCAGTTCTGTTCGCATGCCAACACAAGAGCAAGAATGAAGTGTTCATTCTACTGACATGGCTATAAAATTGAGGGTCGTTTGCATAATCGCAAACGTATCGAATGTTATTATTAATATTCGAAAAACTCAGATTACATTTCTCTCTCTCTCTCTATATATATATATATATATATTGTGTGTGTGTGTGTGTGTGTGTGTGTGTGTGTGTGTGTGTGTGTGTGTGTGCGCGTGTGTGTATGTGTAAGCTAATTTTAGGTTTAATCAATACTTATAAGATATACTTCAATAGTGTTTCTCAGTACAAAGTTCAATAAACTTCTGTTCAGAACATCTATAATATAAATATAAACGATAACAGGATATATTAATAGAGTAACAAGTTAATATTTTGTACATATATACAGAAATATAAGATGTAACTTTAAATACATATTCCTAGATCTTATATAGGAGTATGTATTTAAATTTACATATTATTTCTTCTGTATACATGAACAAAATATCGGCTTGTTTCTCAATTAATATATGCTGTTATATATAGTTTATACTAATACATATATATATATAAGCACACATGTATACGTATGTATTAGCTTGTATAAATATGTATATATATATATATATATACACACACACACACACACATATATATATATATATATATATATATATATATATATATATATATATATATATATATATATATATATATATATATATATATTTATATATATATATATCTTAAGGTTTGTTGGTTCACCACTGGATAGAACTGGTCATTCCGTATGGTCAATCCTGGTGTAATATTGTGAAGAGTATTCAACGCAGTGCAGTTCACCCATCTTCATTTGTGTAGTTGGTGGTGCGAATACGGGGTTAATTATAAATGAAATAACAGGAGGCTGGACTGGTGTAAATCCTTGAAAGGTTTATTATACTATGATCATTTCAATAACCGGGTGATATCATCAGGTATTGGAATATAACAAAGGAATATGTAAAAAGCCATAGGTCCGAAAAACCATGGGTCCGGGAAACCAGAGACAGACCAACCGGGAAACTGACCAACTAGCTTCGCAGCCAGCCGCCCTCAAAGTGTCGGCAACCGAAAACTACCAGTCCAGCCTACTGTTATTTCATTTATATATATATATATATATATATATATATATTAGTTTAGCGAGGTTTTTGATATAAAATCGTGTGTCGAAACAAATATTGTTATACTTGGGGAGGGTCATATTTGTGTAATATTGGCAGAATTAATAACAGAACACACTCACTGTTTGTTTGGTTTTCGCTTCTGTGTCTTTTATATCGATAATCTAATTTATTCGGTCCTCAATGTTGCCATTGACTGACCAACGGTAAAAAAAATTGTTTCTACTTTAGGCACAAGGCCAGCAATTACCCAGTGCATTACTGGTACTTTTATTTTATCGACCCCGTAAGGATGAAAGGCAAAGTCAACTTCGGCGGGATTTGAACTCAGATCGTAAGAGGATGTAACTATGTTGGAAAGCATGGCGTCCGACCCTCTACCGATACTGCCAATCCACTAAAAAAATAATACAGATACAATATAGACACAAACACATATATATATATAGTTTATCAAAGCTCTTTCGTTGCACATCTGCAACATCGTCAATGGTGCTATTGTTTCCTCCCGTTGCATTGTATTTTCTACACCATCTTTATTTAGTCTGTTTATATATTTATTTATTTGTTTATTTTATTTTGTCTTCTTTGCGCATGCGTTTGCGTGTGTGTATAGTGTTTTGTTTGATGTGTGTTCGTGATTGGGTGACTGTGTATTGTTTAATGTATTCTATCTTTACTACTGTGTGTTTATATGTGTTTGTTGTTATTGTGCTTGTGTATGTATTTATTTATTTATTTATCTATTTATTTATTTATTTATTTATACTTCTCTTAGGTCAGTGTTGTTTGTTTGGGTGTTGTTGTTATGAATGGAATAACAACAACACCCAAACAAACAACACTGACCTAAGAGAAGTATAAATAAATAAATAAATAGATAAATAAATAAATACATACACAAGCACAATAACAACAAACACATAGAAACACACACTAGTAAAGATAGAATACATTAACAAATACACAGTCACCCAATCACGAACACACATCTATACACACACGCAAACGCATGCACAAAGAAGACAAAATAAAATAAACAAATAAATAAGTAAAAACCACCAGTGTATGGAATCTATAACCTAGGTTATAGATTCCATACACTGGTGGTTTTTTCCCTGTTTTATTGATAGTGCACTGTATATCTCTCGCTGGTGTGTTACCTTTTCAACATATTGTATTTTAAAGAGCTCAGGATTTCTTCTCCTTTGAGTACATTATTTACAGGGAATGGCGAAGGCCTATGGCTCCGTTAATTTATCGTGATATATACATATATATATATTTATATATATAATAAGGGAGACGGTTTAAATACGTACATCTTCAACATATGTATTATATAATAAAATGAATTTGTTCAAATTAAGCCCCTCACTTATTATCTCGAAACTCCAATTGATACCTTACCGAGAAAATCCTAAGGAATACAAATCGTTGAGTGCTTTATGTCTGTTTACGAAAATGTCAGTTGATTATTTGATCAACTGACTTTCAGCAACTGAATAATATATATATATATATATATATATATATATATATATATATATATATATATATATATATATATATATATATATATATATATATATATATTTAATACAGAAATGGCTTCTAGATGACTAGAACTGTTTCATTCGAAGGAAATGTTTGTAGTGCTGTAGAAGCCATGTCTATATTAAATATATATACTCTACTATGTATTGAGTACCTTACTTACTGTGGTTACCCCAGATTGAAACCGGAGCACACACACACACACACACATACACACGCATACACACACATACACATGCACACACACGCACGCACGCACGCACGCGCGCACACATAAACACACACACATATATATATATATATATATATAAGAAGTGTAAATCAACACGGTAAAATTAGTTCCGTTTATTCACATTTGCTGCTATATATATTTCAGTGATAGCCATTATTCAACAGCTATGACCTCATCAGGCAGTAAGAATTTAAGATGTGCCCAGATCCTGGGTGTGTTGTTAGTCATCTAAGGAACTGGAAGCATATTATTAAGAATGAACGAATTTCAGCATCCAAAGGATACGCCCGCCACCTCATTTGTCAGATATCATACCCCAGCCCCGCCAGCAGCCGAAAGTCTACTGAAATTCTTCAGAAAGAGGTCAAATTAAAAGTGGTTAAGACGATGTTACTTTTCCATAATTGCTTTATTGCTTGATATATATTTCTGTTACCATGGTTATTGATGTGTGTCTGTGTGTATCTATATAAAGATTACATGTAAGAAACTATTCTTATTCCAGGGCAACAAAGTTCTCCAAATGATCTACAGAAAGTTGAACTTCAGGCAATCCCCTTTAAAACGTGTGTCAAACAATCTAATATGACTATTGCGGAAGGTGTCTTTTGTGCAGGTGACTTTATATTTGGAGGAGCCAGTACCTGCCAGGTAATGATATACTTATACACTCCACATACAAACACACACATGCAGGCATATACGACAACTCACTCGATGGATCAATGCAATACATAGACCCTGGCATTCCAAGATCAAATTGGCTCTTACACTTCTGTAATGCACCTCTCTGTAGTGTGTACCTTACATGGCTATATAGAGGTCTTTAAGGGTCTGTAATGAACCCTTCTGAGGTATTTGCCATAGATGGCTGTCTTGTTGGACTTTAAGGGTCTGTAATGCACCCCTTCTGAGGTCTGTATCGTAGATGGCTATATAGTAGGACTTTAAGGGTCTGTAATGGACCCCCTCTCAGGTCTGTGCCATAGATGGCTATATAGTTGGACTTTAAGGGTCTGTAATGCACCCCTTCTGAGGTCTGTACCGTAGATGGCTATATAGTAGGACTTTAAGGGTCTGTAATGGACCTCCTCTCAGGTCTGTGCCATAGATGGCTATATAGTTGGACTTTAAGGGTCTGTAATGGACCCTTTTGAAGTCTGTGCCATAGATGGCTATATTATAGGATTTTAAGGGTCTGTAATGAACCCTTCTGAGGTCTGTACCTTAGATGGCTATATAGTAGGACTTTAAGGGTCTGGAATGGACCCTTTTCAGATCTGTACCTTAGATGGTTATATAGTTGGACTTTAAGGGTCTGTAATGACCCCCTCTCAGGTCTGTGCCGTAGATGACTATATAGTTGGACTTTAAGGGTTTGTAATGGATCCTTCTCAGGTCTGTACACTAAATGGTTACCTTTTTGGACTTTAAGGGTCTGTAATGAGCACCTCTTGTTTCTTTCCACTAAATGGTTACCTTTCGGAGCTTTTAGGGTCTGTAATGAGCCACTTTTAGGTCTGTGCCCTAAATAGCTGCCTTCTTGGTCTTTAATTGTAGCGCTGTTCCTGGGTGTACCTATATCTTTTCATTGTTGTTTTTCTTTGATAATTCCAAGGAGATTCTGGTGGACCTTTGTACTGTCCCAGTAAAATAACTGGACAAAAGGTGTTGGCTGGAGTGACATCTTTCGGTATTAAATGCAACCATGAAATCAGTGCCTTTAGTAATGTCGCCTATTTCCGAAGATGGATAGATAATCACCTTGAAACCTGACATATGGTATTGTTGAAGTCTTGGGGATATTATTACATAAAATATTGATTAATTGATAATGAAATAAAATATTGATTAATGGATAATGAAATAAAATACTGATTAATGGATAATGAAATAAAATACTGATTAATGGATAATGAAATGTTGTTGTCTTTTCTTATTTTCTGCAATTTTAAAGGAAAGGATTTGATAGTTAGGTAATTGTATGGTTATGTAGTACAATTCAACATCGATACCCCAGTGATATGGGCCCGAGCAGTGTGTGGAAGTGTGGGAGCCCATGTACAGGCCACTTTGTGGTCCTAACAGAGGAGAACAGAGAAAACGTGACCCTGGAGGGTGGTGAAGGAGGCAACATTAAAAGAACATTCCAACTGGCGGCGAGGTTTATGCATGAGGTTGGGTAACTCAGCCGTGATAGCAGGAAATAGGGAGATGGTCAGGAGATCCAAGAACACCAGAAGTCTCAACTGCTACAGGTTTGACAACAAACTTATGAGAGAGCAACCGATACTTCCACAAGTTGCGATCCTCGGCTTGTCGGCCAATAAAATCTGGGACTGCTACCTTGGACTACAACAGGTTACCTCTGGAGAAGGTGCCATTGTACCTAAGTTATGGGGATGTACTGAATCATGTATACAATATATTCTGTATAAAGTTCTTTATTAGCCACTAAGGACGAAGCTTATTCTGTATATAATGATATAGTCTGTTAATTATAATACTTTGAAACGAACAAAATGTCCACGCTTAACAAAGGTAAAATTATTGTGGGAGGTAGTGGTGGCACTGATGTTTTTATTTACTATTAACATCAAGCGTACTGAGCGAAGAGACAGGCTTCTCGTATGTATCACCCACACACCTGATATTATATATATATATATATAAATAATTGTTTCTACTTTAGGCACAAGGCCAGCAATTACCCAGTGCATTACTGGTACTTTATTTTATCGACCCCGTAAGGACGAAAGGCAAAGTCAACCTCGGCGGGATTTGAACTCAGATCGTAAAGGGATGTAACTATGCTGGAAAGCGTGGCGTCCGACCCTCTACCGATACTGCCAATCCACATAAATAATATGACTACACCACCGCACATAATTTAAATAGGACTGCACTTTTTAAAAAGGCAAATAATACAATCCTTCAAAGTAGAACACACAAGCACCCAAATCACCAACGTAAAAACAACAGTACACAAAATCACAATACAACCCTAGCACCAAGCCACCCACAAAGCAACCTTCATTCTCCTGCTATCATTAATTACAATAGAAATAGCTCAAGGATTAATGAGAATAGTATAGGCACCCCCAATAACCATCTTACGTATGGCTGTAATTGCAGAAATAGAAGCATTTGCCCCTTAAATGGAAACTGCTTGATTAATAATGTAATATATAAATGCACTGTGTCTACTACAGACTCCAACAAAACATATATAGGATCTACATCAAACACATTTAAGAAAAGATTTTACGCACACTCTAGTAGTTTCAACAATACTAAACTAGCTAACACCATATCTTTAGCTGAAGTGGTAAATAATTATAAAAAGAAAAAAATAGATTTCAAGTTATCGTAGAACACCATTCTACAAAGAACTCCATATCTTGGAAACAGGAGGGAATGCAGATTATGTTCAGGGGAGATCTTGGAAATTACTAAATCTAAGGACGATTTATTAAATAAAAGATAGGAATTGACCATAGTTTGTAATCACCGTATACGAAAAACATTTAAATACTATAAACCTAATTAAATACTATAAACCTAATTAAATATTCTAAATAGCAACTCACTATAATTCCATATAGAGTAACATTTATTAGTACCTATTTCCCCTAATTATATGCATTCATGCTTATTCTTTGCCTTTTAATGTTTTAGCTTCCTTAGATTTATGCTGAAGTTTTAAATCAACATATCAATATGTTGATTTAAAACTTCACTATTCACAAGTGTTTTTTAACCTTCATATCATGTATCCCTATTTTATCTGACGAAAACGCAAATGTCATCTCATGATGATATTTGTTTTTGAAATGCGCATAAAAAAATACCTGGAACGCTTTTAACCATCTTTTGATCTTATATTATTTATACTCCAGTCCTACAAACTGTAGAATGCTACTTATTCGATATTTGCATTGCTTTATTGTACTACAATAAAACTCACCCCTACACAAACACATATATATATATATATATATATATATATATATATATATATATATATATGAAAACAGAGAGAAAAAGATGATTATTAGGAAGAAAAGTTTTCTGGGTTAGAAAATGATTAAAACGAAATATTTCACTTTGTGTGAAGGTTTAAGGTATTAGTTGATTTATTTATTAATTAACAATGGCATTTACTTATTTATTTATATATTTAATTGTCTATTACCGGTTTCAGCATGTTTATGCATTATCAAATGATAATAATATGTATTGGTGTACAATCGTGGTGTTGGACATGTTAAAGAAGTGGTGCAGAAAGAATAATGTTATATACAAACAAGGTTTATGAAGTGAAAAGAAAAAAGAAAAAAAGGTTCTTAATGTGGAGCATAATAAGGCAATGTGAAACAAAAAAATAATGATATTTATAGGCATAGTTCTTGAAGATAAGGAGATCAAAATGTGTTAATATAGCAAGAGTGCCTAGTTGATCCATGATGGAGGCAAATGGTGGACTGGGGTTTGATATGATTTCCCTTTTTAGAGAGTTAATATGCAGGGGGAGGTAATTCAGGGTGGGAGAGAAATGGTAGATGGTATTTAATTTATTTAAGAAAAAGGATTAGGTAGGTTGTGAGGGAGGTAACTCTTTAGAGACATAGGTATTTGTAAATGTTTCATTGTTCGTTCCAGTTTTAGTTTAGTCCGAAGTTTAGTGCATTAAGTTGAGGTTGGAATTTGTTAATGAAATACGTTTCTTTATTGGTACGATGGATGAAAGTAGCGTTGTCTATGAATTTATAAATGGGGAAATTTTTAAAGTTTGGATGTTGTTTGGGAGCACAATTGGCGATATGTTCACTAAATGCAATCTTTCTGTATTCCTGTATTTTGATTTGTGATTTATGGACGGTCATACGTTGTCGGAGGCTGTTTTTTGTCTGTCCTATGTAGTGCTCTTGACAATCTGAGCAGGTCAAAACATAGATTGGGTTTTCAGATGCACATGTAAAGTTGTGTTTAACTGCGAAATGTTGTCCTTGTTTAAAATGGAATGTTGAACCTTCTATTAGATTTATGCATATCCGACAATTGGGCCTTCCGCATTTTGTTACTGTAGGGTTCATTGTGAGGGTTTGTGGGATTTTGGCTTGTGTGAGGATGTTTTTTTTTTATGGATTTAGGTTGTTTTTTGCTCTTTAAGATGTTGTGTGTTTGGAGAATTTTGTTCATTCTTGGGTCTCTTTTTAGTAAAGGAATGTTCTGGAGGATGGTGTCGAATACCTCATTGTTGAGGGGGTTGTGTGTGGAGATGTATGGTAGAGTTTTCTGTTGCGGCTCATTCCTGGGTTTGGGGTGTCTGAGTTCCTGGATGTTGAGTTTTAGGGCACGTTGGAATCCATTGTTGATTAGGGATGGTGGGTAGTTTCTGCTGATAAGTGTGTTTTTTAATTCTTCTAGTCGTGTGTAGCATGTGAAACTATTATCTGAAACTATTATGTGAAACTATTATCTGAAACTATTGTGCAGATCCTTCTGGTTAGGTTATAAGGAATTGCCATTTTGGTATGTCGAGGGTGGCATGAGTTGAATGGAAGGTATTGTTTGGAGTCTTTGGGTTTGTAGTATATGTCTGTTTCTATTTTGTTGTTTGTTTTCTTGATGAGGATGTCGCGGAAAGGGAGTTGTTCATGGCTGTAATCCATTGTGAATTGCAAGTTTGTGTTGTGTCCATTTAGAAGGGTTTTAAACTCAAACAGTCTATCTGTACTTTCATGCCAGGGTATGAAGCAGTCGTCCAGATATCTCTTCCAGTTCTTTTCTATGTGTTAGTAGAAGTGGTTGCCGTATTTGTCTAGAACTTTGCGGTAGACAGTGGTTTCCAAATATCCCATGACAAGGTTGGCGTATGAGGGGGCCACTCTCGTGCCCATAGCAGTCCCAGATTTCTGCCTGTAGGATTTGGCATTCGAAGAAATTATTTTCTAAGATGAATTCGAGTCCCTCCAACACAAATTCTTTAGGGATACGCTGTGGGAGTTCACTAGGGAAATTTTCAAGCCAGAATTGTATTGTCTCTATACCTAGGTTGTGTGGGATATTGGAATATAAATTGATGACATCAAAGGTTACTAGTAGGGTATGTTCGTTATTGAGTGTTGTTGGGAGGTGGTTGAGCATGTCAAGGTCGTCTCTTATGAAGCGTTTTATGTGTTTTAGGAAAGGTTTAAGCAGAATATCTAGGAAGTTGTTTAGGAAGTTGTTTCACATGTGATGCCTACTATTATGGGTCTTAATTTAAGGTCATCAGGAGGGGCTATATTTATGTAGACGTCTGTGGCTTGCTTGCAGGCCCTACTTCGCTTTTGTGTGTCTTTGGGATACCGTAGAAGAGGCTGGTTCTGCCTTTGAAATTGGTGATGTAGTTGTATTCCTTGTCTGTAAGGCCTTCTTTGTAAAGGGTTGTTAGGGATTTTAGGTTACTCATTATTTTCTGTTGTGGGTAGTGTTGGGCCTTTTCATAATATGTTTAGTTTTCTAGAGTTGAGAGTACTAGAGTCGTGTAGTAATCTATCCCCATAAGAACTACTGCACTCCATTTATCTGCCTCTTTGATTGTTAGAGTTTTGTCGTTTTTTAGACTGTTAAAACATTCCATTCTTTTTTGCTTAGGTTTGGTTTTTGTTTATGTCTGTGTAGGTGGTGGAATGGGTAATTAGTTATATGTTCGCAGAATTTGTTCTTGCCTTTTGGTGGGGTGTAGCTGCATCTATTTCTGGCTATTGATTCATCTTCATTGTATTTGTCGCTGAGTCTTAGTTTTCTACAGAATTCTGCAATATCTTCCTTCATTTCGGGGTAGTTTGGTTGTTGGGGAGTTGGTATACATTTTAGACCTTTGTAGAGTATATTGATTTGGTCTGTTGTTAATTCTTTAGAGGTTAAATTAACAACTTTTATTACTTTTGTGTCTTCTGTGTGTTTTGTGTTATCTTGTTATCCTGTGTCTGTGTGCTGTGTCTAAAAAATGATTACGGAAGTTGAGGTAGCTGTTGAAATTTGGATGTATCTTATGGTTGTATTGGCCCCTGGTGTTGTTGTTTATAGTGTGATGCTATGGTGGTTGTTGAAGTTAAGTTGTATCGTGTGGTTGTATTGAGATCTGCTGATGTTGTTGTAGGGTGTGTAGATTTGATGGACGTGGTTATAGCGTGTGAAGTTGTAGTGGTTGTTGAAGTTGGGTTGTATCGTATGGTTGTGCTGAGCACTGCTGTTGTTGTAGGGTGTGTAGACTTGGTGGTAGTTGTAGTAAAGTTGTCTTGTGTGTTCATATTGAGTCCTGTTGTTGCTGTTATATGGTGTGTAGTTATGGTGGTTGTAGTGGTTAGGGTGTCTCGTGTGGTTGTATTGTCCCCTGCTGGTGTAGTTGTAGTAGGATGTGGTTAGTGTGGGAGGGTAGATTAGGGTTTTCCTTATAGTTGGTGTGTGGTTGTGAGGCCCTATGTGACATGTGTGGTAGCTGTGTATTTTGGGTTCTATGTTGGAAGTAATGATGGTTGTGGGTTTGTTGTGTGGGGATGGTAGACCACACAACATGGGAAATGCCATTATATATAATAATACCCATGAAAAAACATTCCAGAAAAATCATTTTTTAGACCAAGGCTACAGTACCCACGACACCCGGTGGCACCAACCGATTTTTGAAAAACCGAAAATAATCAACCTTTCAAATACAAAGCTTTCAGCCCAACAAGTTAAAATTCTCTCCAAAGGACTGAAATTCACACCAACACCACAATACTCTAACCTCAATGAGATAAATGACGATATCTCACACTTCTGTAGAAAATTACGTCTCACAGAGGAATTTTTTTGACAAGGAGAATAACGACCAATCAATTGTACGGAATAAAAGCAGCTACTTTCACATACCATGAACTTACACATAGCTACTTTCCCATACCATGAACTACCGCACCCTAAACCCAAACCCAACACAAGTCGAAGGGAATGGGAGATTATCCATGAACTAAAAAACAATACGGACATTATAATTAAGGAAGCGGACAAGGGAAGTGCTGTTGTCATTATGGATGCTGAAAAATATAAACATTCTATGTTCTCTCTCTTACAAAATACTAACTACTATGAAAGAGTAAAAAACTACAAGCAATCAAAAACGATGACCAGATTAAACACACTGATTTGTCGATACCAGGAAGACTTAACTAAAAAGAAACGCGATTATTTAATACATTTTGAATACAAAACCAGCAACCTTTACCGACTTCTGAAGATCCACAAGTGTAAAATAATTAACGATGCCTGTAAACAATCCACCTCATCCTGCGTGAACACACAATACCCCACATACCTTCAATTAAGACCAATTGTAGGGGGCCCACATTGTGAAACACACAGACTAAGCAACTTTATAGACATACTAAAACCAATTCTCAAACACATACCAAGCCTTGTAAGAGACGATCTGGACATCTTAAACCACCTCCCCAAACATGTCAACAACGACACTATTATTGTGTCTTTCGATGTAGTGAATCTCTATACAACTATCCCACACCAATATGGACTAAAAGCAATAGGATTCTGGCTAGAGAAATATCCCAATGAGATACCTGACAGAATAGAAAAAAAGCTTCATCACCGAGGGATTAAAATTTATCTTACAGAACAACTTTTTTATTTCGATGGTAGTACTTACAAGCAAATATCGGGGACTGCGATGGGTACAAAAGCCGCTCCAACTTATGCCAACTTAGTCATGGCATACTTAGAAGTTCAGATATATGAACAGTCCAAATCAAAATACGGATTGAACTTCCACAAATATTTATCAGAGAATTGGAAACGCTACTTGGATGATTGTCTCATTCTTTGGTCCCACACACTCGACCAACTGAATGATTTCAAAAATTTAATTAACGGCATCAATAACCACATCCAATTCACAATGGAATACAGCCAAGATCAATTCCCATTTCTGGACATCTTAATCTTAAAAAAAGACACAAATATTGAAACTGACATACACTACAAACCAACAGATTTGAAACAATACCTGCTATTCACCTCCAACCATCCAACAGCACACGAAGACGAACATCCCTTTTAGCCTAGCAAGAAGAATTTGCAGAATTGTCTCCAATTATGAAACGTGAAATAAAAGACTTTAAGAATTAAAAGAAATTCTACTCGAAAGACAGTACCCACCATTACTAATAAATAATGGAATAGAAAGGGCTAAAGCAATAGGCATTGATGAATTACGAAAACAGAAACAAATTAAAGGTACGTCCAATATTCTATCATATATCTCAACACACAACCCAAGAAATGCGGAAGCTTACCACACTATTCACAAGAACATCCTCCTATTGAAACAAGACCCAAGATTGAAAAAAGCCCCTGAAACACACAAAATAATCAAAAGGTAAAGACAACCGAAATCACTAAAAACATTACTCACCAATGCCAAATTACCTACCACAAACCCACAACCAACGGTCAAAAAATGTGGTCGCTCTAACTGAGGAACCTACACTCACCTCATTAAAGGCAACACGTATACATTTCAATCAGGACAAAATTTTGCTGTAAAAAATCACTTCACTTGCTCATCAAAAAATCTAATTTATGCCATTAAATGTAAAGGATGCAATGAAGATTATATAGGACAAACTAAACTCACACTCAGAAACCGAATGACAGTTCATCGACAACAATTACGAGATCCAACCACGAGACAGATACCACTAAGTGCACATCTAGACATATGCGCAAGTAATAAGACATCCAAATTCCAAGTCTTCCCATTTTACCTTTGCGCTGACAATACAACAGAACAAATACGAATAAATAAGGAAAATATGTTTATTCAAAAATATAGACCAGCAATAAATATAGTTTAATATACATTATGTCAACACCATAACATGCTAACCATCCAAACAGACACATACACACACACACATGACACCTGCTACTTTAGAAAATAAAAACCAGAACTAAATAAAACTTAACATACGTTAATACTCTAACACATTAACATGCTAACCACACACCCCCATACACATATAACTCCCTCCCCTATTTCTACTAACGCAATCATTTTCCTACACACACACACACACAAAATATATATATTCTCTTCATCTTAACATACTAACCATACTCCCACACACACATAACACCCTCCCCCATTTCTACTAATAGAATCACTTTCCTACACACATACACACACACAATATATATATATTCTCTCCATCTTAACATACTCCCACACACACACATAACACCCGTACACACACACACAACTCCCTCCCCCATTTCTACTAATAGAATCATCTTCCTACACACACACACACACACCCACACACACACACACACACACACACACACACACACACACACACACACACACACACACAAGCACACAAATAAACATACATATCACTACTTTCTTTATTTCAATAGAAAGTCTGAATTCTGACACCCCAGCGAACCAGCCATATTCACTGAACCAGAACAATTCTCCCCATCCCATTTCTCTTGACTATTATCTTTTGTTTGTCATCAAATTCTCTAAAAGGCTACAAAATAAATTCCCAAATACGGGCGCGAAATTTAATGAACTTGTTCACGTGACAATCATAATTTCATTTATAACCAATCAAATTACATTTATAAAAAATAGCCTTCGTGAGCCACTTTTTTGAAGTAAAAAGAAATTCAAATAAACTGGCGCGAAAGCTGATGTGCTTATTCACGTGACTGCATCAACCAACCAACTTCACTCATATATGAAAAAAACAACCTGAGCCCCCCCCCCCCTCTGTTTGAAGAACTCTGTAACGCGAACTGGCGCGAAATTTATTATACTTATTGACCAACCAATCAAATTACTTCTCTAAAAACCTGGCGTTTCGAGCCACTTTTTTCCATATAAAACAAGTAACATTCAAAGACCAACCAGATGTGAGTAAAACCACAGACCCTCCATCTCAACTCTACTTTTGAAAAGTAGAAGAACTGCGAAATCGATAAAGGAACCAAATAAATATATATTTTTTTAAAAATAAGACTCCAGTTGCATTTTCGATTTCATCTTTTTTCCTTATATATATTATATATATATATATATATATATATATATATATATATATATAAGTAGTTAACTCCACTCCGAAAACATTATATATATATAATAATAATATTATTTATAATTATGTATACACTATATGCAACTATAAACATGAAAGGTCAGTAATTTATTACTACCTTATTATCAGTAAGAAAAATAGCTCAATGTAAATACATGAGATGTTTTACAGAGCCTGAATATAAGTTACACAATAATCGAGATATAACTCGAATCTCCACACGTTCAAAAATCACAATCTAGCCAACTCCACTTCTTTATCTAACTACATACACTCTCTGATATCTAGGAATAGAACATATACACTTCAATGGGAGATAGTAGATAGGGCTGCAGCGTATAAACCACCAAATAAATTATGTAACCTCTGTCATCTAGATCCGAACAATAATCTATTCTAAGCTAGATCTCCTAAATAGAAAATCAGAGGTTTTTTTCGATGTGCCAGCACTACCACCGACACTCTTTCCATAGCTTTAAACCTAGCTGCGCACTACCACCGACACTCTTTCCATAGCTTTAAACCTAGCTGCGCACTACCACCGACACTCTTTCCATAGCTTTAAACCTAGCTGCTGATATATAACAATGTCAGATCTGAATTCCTCACCACTATTAACACTTCACCTCTAGGTCTTATCAGGATATTAGTACCCCCACAGCATCACACTATGTGATCAGCTCATCACTCTACCTAACTTCTTTTTCTCTGAAACTTTATACTATACAATAACTATTAGGAATAAACATAAAACTAACACCATTTAATATAACCACTATATCTTGCTTATATTATATTCAGGAATGGATAAATAATAATATGATGAGACACTTAATGTAGTATAGGAAAATAAATTGTATTTATAATTAAATATATAAATTAATAGCATTATATATATGAGATTCACGGTGAGGGCGGTGAATTGGCATTTTTCGGTAGAGGGTTGGACGCCATACTTTCTAGCATAGTTACGTCCCTTTACAGTCTGAGTTCAAATCCCGCCGAGGTTAACTTTGCCTTTCATCCTTACGGGGTCGATAAAATAAAGTACCAGTAATACACTGGGTAATTGCTGGCCTTGTGCCAAACGTAGAAACAATTATATATATGAGATTCACTTATAACATAATATAATTGTCTACTTTTTGGCACAAGGCCAGCAATTACCCAGTGCATTACTGAACATAATATAATGTATATTAATAGAAAAAGATATTTAACTAATTAGACCTGTAAACAACTATACATTCTTACCCATTTCCTATACATTACATATACTTTATTCTGTAATGGATAGATAACACTATAATGGGACCTTTAATGTAAAATAGATTATATTTAAAATTAAACACAAACAAATAGCATTATATAAAAGGGATTCACTTATAGCACAATATAATGTATAGCAACACAAAGAATTTTAACTAATTGGAGCTGTAAACAACTTTACATTTTTCTAAATTCATTTACAATGTAATCGCTAGTTACCTCCCCTTTCGTATTAGCTCCCCTTAATATAGATCAAACTCACTTCCGGAAATTAAACCGTTAGAGGAACCACTCAACAACAACTCGAACCCCGGATAACAATATAATAGGACCGGTGTACAATCCATGGCTGTGACTGATTAAGAACATTCACTAAAATAAAACATAGCCAATGTAATGGAAAAGATAGCAATAACATTGATACTCTCAGCACATATACATTTGAACATTACAGAAACAATAATCACACTACATACACCATAAACTAATAATTTTAATACAAAAACAACTTTGCCTGCTTGTAAACATAGGTTGTTTTATGTGATACCTTTGCCTCGCAGAAATTATATATGCCTAGTACCATTGCTTGTTTCTTTCCTGTATATGCCTATTGCATTTACACTCTCTATACGCTTGCATATGTACTGTTATTGTCCTTGTCTAACGAGTAACTTTCTACCTTAATGTCTCTAATTGTTATACTAATCTCTGTCGCAGTTTAACTTTTAATTTTGGATTTTAATTATTGTACAATTTTCTTGAAATCTATGTCGCATTCATTCCACTCTGTAAGTACGCAACTATTGTTGACAACATTAATATCCATGTATCTATATGACTGTTCAGTTGAATAGGAGGTTAATTATATGTACAAACAATGTTAATGCTCCGATGATTCCAAACGATAATTTGGAAGAAATGATTGTCAGCAATAAAAGGATTTGAACATAGCTTTGATTATTGTGTAACTTATATATATATATATATATATATATATATATATATATATATATATATATATATATATATATATATATATATATATATATATATATAAGTTACACAATAATCAAAGCTATATATATATATATATATATATGAAATAGCGATGAATACATGAATGTATGTATAGTATATTTGGTAATATACCGTATGTTTAATTAAAAACATTTAGAAGACCTTGCGCTATCGGTTTTAAAGTAGAGACTATGTCACTTCTTTTCGGCGAAAGAAGGGAGAGAAGTTGACAGTCTGTTTCACGCTGGTTGGCGTTCATCAGAGCCACGCACGCTCCTGCTTCCGCCGAAAAGAAGTAAGTGACATAGTCACTACTTTAAAACTGATAGCGTATGGTCTTCTAAATGTTTCTAATTAAATATATGGTATATTGCCAAATAAACTATAATTGTTTCTACTTTAGGCACAAGGCCAGCAATTACCCAGTGCATTACTGGTACTTTATTTTATCGACCCCGTAAGGATGAAAGGCAAAGTCAACCTCGGCGGGATTTGAACCCAGATCGTAAAGGGACGTAACTATGCTGGAAAGCATGGCGTCCGACCCTCTACCGATACTGCCAATCCACACATTCATATATGTATATGTATATCTATATATATATATATATATATATATATATATATATATATGGCTTGGCTAGAGATTTAAAGAAGCTGGTTTGAGACCTTTACTTCCCTCCGAAGAAGAGATATTATCTCAAAAATTAAGGACATTTAAATAAATTCAAGGTGAAAGACGAATTCACATCAATATCTTTCACTATTGCATTCTTTTTTCTATGTCCATACCTGCATTGTCTTGGCCTTATTACACATATTCAAACGTTTATACCTCATTACACAATGCTTCAAGTGAACTATAACCTCCTCCATATATATATATATATATATATATATATATATATATATAAAGAATTAATATATCTAGTAACATATATATACACACAGATGCATACCAATGCTAGCAAATACATAGGTTTTGTCTTAGTAACTTTGTGGTTCAATGCATGGGGTTGCAGAACAATAATATGAGAGACGTAATATAAGAAAATTATAAAATTAACTTACTTACTAAAATTTCAGTCCCAACTAATTAGTTTCTGAAAGGGAATAAATATACTTTCCGAAGAAAATATATAGAGGCCTTTCGGCGTCAGGGAAGTCTATTCTCAGCTAAGTTTCCAGGCAAAGCGTGGACTCTGGGAACTTATACAAAAATAATTCAGTGGATAGAAAATAGCAAAGCGTGGACTGAATTCCTAGCCATTGAGAAAATCACTGCCTACTGCGTCGGTGGCAAATTCCAAAAGAATCAATCACGTGACATCGAGGTCAATCAGTGGAAAGTGGTTTGTTAAGAAGACAGCAGCCTGCCTGCTACCATAGCAGCCTTTTAACAAACCACTTTTAACAAACCAATTTTAACAAACCACTTTTAACAAACCACTTTCCACTGATTGACCTCGATGTCACGTGATTGATTCTTTTGGAATTTGTCACCGACGCAGTAGGCAGTGATTTTTTCAATGGCTAGGAATTCAGTCCACGCTTTGCTATTTTCTATCCACTGAATTATTTTTGTATAAGTTCTCAGAGTCCACGCTTTGCCTGGAAACTTAGCTGAGAATAGTCTTCCCTGACGCCGAAAGGCCTCTATATATTTTCTTCGGAAAGTATATTTATTCCCTTTCAGAAACTAATTAGTTGGGAGTGAAATTTTAGTAAGTAAGTTAATTTTATAATTTTCTTATTTTACGTCTCTCATATATATATATATATATATATATATATATATATATATATATATATATATATATATATATACATGCGTGAGTATATATAGATACAAACATAAGCATATTTCGGGTTATTGACTTAATATATGTATACATCTGACCAGACAGTCGAAAAAGTATGTATTTTTGTACACCAATGAGTTTATGTACGAGTTGCGCTTGTGTGTGCGTGTCTTAATATTTTTGTATATTTTTATACCTTAATATTTTGTTTTATACTCTTTCGTCTATCTGGTCATATAAAGTCAATAACCCGAAATATGCTTATGTTTGTATCTATGTATACTCACGCATGTATATGTATATAAATATATGTGTGTGTATATATATATATATATATATATATATATATATATATATATATATATATATATATCACGATAAATTAACGGAGCCATAGACTCTCGCTGTTCCCTGTCAATAATGTGCTCAAAGGAGAAGAAATCATGAGCTCTTTAAAATACAATATGTTGAAAAGGTAACACACTAGAGATAGATACAGTGCGCTATCAATAAATCAGGGAAAAACCACCTCTGAAAGGCAGAGTAGACACACGACAATTAAAAATATTAATTAAAGTGTAAATACATACCTCTATAACTATATAGCACACGTACTAAACCAAAGAGATCTGTTTCGCCAGTAAGTTGTTGACAGAAATGAAATAACCCATGGTTCATCCGACTGTGTAAGCGCCCTGTATCTCTCTCTAGTATATATATATATATATATATATATATATATATATATATATATATATATAAATGAAAATAAACCGAGAAACGAGACTGTCCATCATCAGTGGTCTGCTGACTATCATTGGTATTTCTTTGCATTAAAGACCAGATACCTCAAAATCAGTGCGAGCGATAACTAAAATAAGTTATCGGGACAGAGCGAATTGGAAGGGGAAAGTGAACAAACAACATGGTAGTAATGCAACGTAAAGAGAGGAAAATAGAGACAAGTCAATGAATCTTGTGGACTTAAGTCCGAACAAATCAATCGACGAGAAGAAGCAGACACGTCCGAACCACCCGAAAAGTGAGAGAGAAAAGGATTTCACACAGGTCAGACGGGAGGAAGTGAGAGAGGGGGAGTAGCAGAGAGTGAATGAGTGAAAGTGTGAGGAAGAGGCCAACCGAGGGGGTGAAATAAAGCAAGACTTACAAGGAGAGAGAAGGGGGAATATATATATACATATATATATATATGACCAAGAGACTCACTCAGATGGTGGATGGGTGCTACACGAGAATGCTGAGGATGGCTCTGAACATTAATCAGTATACACTGAGGATGAAAAACTCAGAGCTGTATGGGAGCATCCCAAAAGTCAGCTCAAAAGTGACACAGAGGAGACTGAGGTTGGCTGGACATGCTCACCGACATCCAGAGTTGACATTGCACTCAGTGCTCCTTTGGGAGCCCCTACATGGACACACTAGAAGAGGAAGACCAAGGTTAACATATGTTGATGCCCTAAGGACAGACACTGGTCTGTTGGAGATGCAGGATATGGCAGCGATAATGAGGGACAGAGACCGCTGGAGAGAACTCGTCCATGGATCTCGGGAATTTTACCCGCCTTAGATATATATATATATATATATATATATATATATATATATATATATATATATATACACATATATATATATATTTATATATATATATATATATATATATGTGTGTGTGTGTGTGTGTGTGTGTGTGTGTGTGTATAACTTAAAACAATGAAATAAAAAATCAAGTCATTAGAGATATACATCTATACTTCACTGCGTTACGATCGTTTCTAGATGATGATAATACATTGTAGCTATACTCAGTTATTGATCTATGTAATGTTAGTTACAAACTATCAGAAAAAGAGAATATTTACTTACATGCATATCACCAGTTGTTTTCAAAAGCAATAATAATTTTATTCAATAATAATTTTATTCAGAATTAGTAGTATGTTAGTATCATGTCCTTATTTGGAGATCGTTGAAGAACTAACGAATCAAATCGTTTTTTCCATATGGTGTTAAGATAAAAAGTAATACACTTTAGTTGAGGTCATGACCATTTGAAAGGAATGGTTGAATGGTGTTAATAGTAGAATTGGCATAAAAATCCATTAGGAAGAAAGGGATTGTCAAACTGATAGTTGAATGTATCTGGTATAGTGAATTTAAAAGGACCGTCAAAATAATTGGTGATTAGTGTTGTATTGAGTTTTAAGGTGAATATAAATTAAGGTTATGGCTAGGAAAGATAGTATATTAAAAGATGAAAATTATAATAAGTTAATGAAATACAGTAATGCGTTAATATACAACTTAACCAACACAATATAGTACTGTGTGGTAAATTGCATTTAGTATAATATAGCATATGATACGTTCTAAAATACTATCAAGTATGTTTATGCATAAATAATCAAACCCAAATAAATACATGTTGGCATAGTTAAAAAACATAAATTTCATAGATTACAAAGTGCATATACCCACACTATATAGAGAGAGGTACAGTTATATTGACATCCAACCAAAATTATACATACGTACAAATAGATGCAAATCTAAATACACATTTACACGTATGCATATAATCATATACATACATATCCATACATATCTATATCCACACATACACATCTATACCCATATATATACATATATATATACACACACACTCATACATACATATATATATATGTATTTATATATATATATATATATATATATACACACATACACATATATATACACATGTGTGAGTATATGTACACTCCTCATACATGTGCAAATACTCATATATAAACACTCATACACATATACTCACATATACACACACACACAAACACACACATATATATATACATTTGATATATTGTTTTTGTTTATGCCACGAAACTACGTAGTCGAGGAATTTAGGAACAGTTTAGGTATGATACATTTTATTACTAATTATATCTAAATGTTTCTTCTCTCTTCATAATGTACATATATATATATATATATATACATACAAACACGTACACATACATATACAAGTATATATATATACACATATACACATACGTAAATACATATACACACACATATATATATATATATATATACACACACATAAATATATTTCCATATCATACATAGATATATATTTACTCATGCAATTACGGGTGGTTGTGTACCTTGTTGCCTTTAGTCATTAACGCATAAATCTAAGGAACCTAAAACATTAAAAGGCAAAGAATAAGCATGAATGCATATAATTAGGGGAAAGAGGTACTAATAAATGTTACTCTATATGGAATTATAGTGAGTTGCTATTTAGAATATTTAATTAGGTTTATAGTATTTAATTAGGTTTATAGTATTTAAATGTTTTTCGTATACGGTGATTACAAACTATGATCAATTCCTATCTTTTATTTAATAAATCGTCCTTAGATTTAGTAATTTCCAAGATCTCATCTGAACATAATCTGCATTCCCTCCTGTTTCCAAGATATGGAGTTCTTTGTAGAATGGTGTTCCACGATAACTTGAAATCTATTTTTTTCTTTTTATAATTATTTACCGCTTCAGCTAAAGATGTGGTGTTAGCTAGTTTAGTATTGTTGAAACTACTAGAGTGTGCGTAAAATCTTTTCTTAAATGTGTTTGATGTAGATCCTATATATGTTTTGTTGGAGTCTGTAGTAGACACAGTGCATTTATATATTACATTATTAATCAAACAGTTTCCATTTAAGGGGCAAATGCTTCTATTTCTGCAATTACAGCCATGCGTAAGATGGTTATTGGGGGTGCCTATACTAAACAAACTTTTGAACAGCAAAATTGAACGTTCTCTATATTGTAACAATCGTTTGAAAACGACTTTTTCTTTTTTTAAATGCATATAATGTTACCTTTTTACACCAACGTTTGCAAATTTCTGTCTTATATGTTTATACACTAGATATGGCTTTCTATAATAATAGTACTAAACACTGTTTTTCTGGACCCCTTTAGAAATTACCTGCTACTATAATAGCCCTAATAACTTGTCTGTGACACTGTACTACTTTGACCCCTCTAACTAAATTTTGTCCGAACAACACCACTAGAAGAATCTACTTCCCAGCCAACCTTAGCACGCCTCATTAAGCTAACTGCTGCCAAAACATTCTCTCTTCACAATCTTTACTAGTCTGACAGTCTTAAACCCTAAGACTCCCTCCACCTTACTCACTTCCCTCTTCCCCTTCTCTTCCTACCTCCTTCTTTATCTTTTATCTAGTGTATAAAATATTTTCATATCATTCTAATACAAAGGTCTGATGACATGGTGTGTTGGCTTACAGTGTACTTTCGGTTTTTGATAATATTTGTGTATTATTCAAGTAGCGAGGTATAGGTAACTCATACACTATAGAAACAATTGTTACCTAATAAATTCTATATACCCGCATTTCCATTTCGTAAATTTTTTCTCCATATATATATATATATATATATATACATATATATATATATATATATATATATATATATATATAAATATATATAATATCAGGTGTGTGGGTGATACATACGAGAAGCCTGTCTCTTCGCTCAGTACGCTTGATGTTAATAGTAAATAAAAACATCAGTGCCACCACTACCTCCCACAATAATTTTACCTTTGTTAAGCGTGGACATTTTGTTCGTTTCAAAGTATTATAATTAACAGACTATATCATTATATACAGAATAAGCTTCGTCCTTAGTGGCTAATAAAGAACTTTATACAGAATATATTGTATACATGATTCAGTACATCCCCATAACTTAGGTACAATGGCACCTTCTCCAGAGGTAACCTGTTGTAGTCCAAGGTAGCAGTCCCAGATTTTATTGGCCGACAAGCCGAGGATCGCAACTTGTGGAAGTATCGGTTGCTCTCTCATAAGTTTGTTGTCAAACCTGTAGCAGTTGAGACTTCTGGTGTTCTTGGATCTCCTGACCATCTCCCTATTTCCTGCTATCACGGCTGAGTTACCCAACCTCATGCATAAACCTCGCCGCCAGTTGGAATGTTCTTTTAATGTTGCCTCCTTCACCACCCTCCAGGGTCACGTTTTCTCTGTTCTCCTCTGTTAGGACCACAAAGTGGCCTGTACATGGGCTCCCACACTTCCACACACTGCTCGGGCCCATATCACTGGGGTATCGATGTTGAATTGTACTACATAACCATACAATTACCTAACTATCAAATCCTTTCCTTTAAAATTGCAGAAAATAAGAAAAGACAACAACATTTCATTATCCATTAATCAGTATTTTATTTCATTATCCATTAATCAGTATTTTATTTCATTATCCATTAATCAGTATTTTATTTCATTATCCATTAATCAGTATTTTATTTCATTATCCATTAATCAGTATTTTATTTCATTATCCATTAATCAATATTTTATTTCATTATCAATTAATCAATATTTTATGTAATAAAATCCCCAAGACTTCAACAATACCATATGTCAGGTTTCAAGGTGATTATCTATCCATCTTCGGAAATAGGCGACATTACTAAAGGCACTGATTTCATGGTTGCATTTATTACCGAAAGATGTCACTCCAGCCAACACCTTTTGTCCAGTTATTTTACTGGGACAGTACAAAGGTCCACCAGAATCTCCCTGGAATTATCAAAGAAAAACAACAATGAAAAGATATAGGTACACCCAGGAACAGCGCTACAATTAAAGTCCAACTAGGCAGCTATTTAGGGCACAGACCTAAAAGTGGCTCATTACAGATCCTAAAAGCTCCGAAAGGTAACCATTTAGGGGAAAGCCCAATAGGAACTTATTACAGACCCTTAAAGTCCCAAAGAGTAACCATTTAGGGTACAGACCTGAGAAGGGTCCATTACAAACCCTTAAAGTCCAACTATATAGCCATCTAAGGCACAGACCTCAGAAGGGTTCATTACAGGCCCATTAAAGTCCTTTTATATAGCTATCTAAGGCACATACCACAGAAGGGTTCATTACAGACCCTTAAAGACCTCTATATAGCCATGTAAGGTACACACTACAGAGAGGTGCATTACAGAAGTTTAAGGGCTAATTTGAAATTGGAATGCCAGGGTCTATGTATTGCATTGATCCATCGAGTGAGTTGTCGTATATGCCTGCATGTGTGTGTTTGTATGTGGAGTGTATAAGTATATCATTACCTGGCAGGTACTGGCTCCTCCAAATATAAAGTCACCTGCACAAAAGACACCTTCCGCAATAGTCATATTAGATTGTTTGACACACGTTTTAAAGGGGATTGCCTGAAGTTCAACTTTCTGTAGATCATTTGGAGAACTTTGTTGCCCTGGAATAAGAATAGTTTCTTACATGTAATCTTTATATAGATACACACAGACACACATCAATAACCATGGTAACAGAAATATATATCAAGCAATAAAGCAATTATGGAAAAGTAACATCGTCTTAACCACTTTTAATTTGACCTCTTTCTGAAGAATTTCAGTAGACTTTCGGCTGCTGGCGGGGCTGGGGTATGATATCTGACAAATGAGGTGGCGGGCATATCCTTTGGATGCTGAAATTCGTTCATTCTTAATAATATGCTTCCAGTTCCTTAGATGACTAACAACACACCCAGGATCTGGGCGCATCTTAAATTCTTACTGCCTGATGAGGTCATAGCTGTTGAATAATGTCTATCACTGAAATATATATAGCAGCAAATGTGAATAAACGGAACTAATTTTACCCTGTTGATTTACACTTCTTATATATATATATATATATATATATATATATATATATATATATATATATATATATATATATATATATATATATATATATATATATATATATATGTATATGTGTGTGTGTGTGCGTGCGTGCGTGTGTGTGCATGTGTATGTGTTTGTGTGTGTGCGTGTGTCCCGGTTTCAATCTGGGGTAACTACAGTAAGTAAGGTACTCAATACATAGCAGAGTATATATATTTAATATAGACATGGCTTCTACAGCACTACAAACATTTCCTTCGAATGAAACAGTTCTAGTCATCTAGAAGCCATTTCTGTATTAAATATATATATATATATATATATATATATATATATATATATATATATATATATATATATATATTATTCAGTTGCTGAAAGTCAGTTGATCAAATAATCAACTGACATTTTCGTAAACAGACATAAAGCACTCAACGATTTGTATTCCTTATGATTTTCTCGGTAAGGTATCAATTGGAGTTTCGAGATAATAAGTGAGGGGCTTAATTTGAACAAATTCATTTTATTATATAATACATATGTTGAAGATGTACGTATTTAAACCGTCTCCCTTATATATATATATATATATATATATATATATATATATATATATATATATATATATATATATATATATATGTATTAGTATAAACGATAAATAACACCATATATTAATTGAGAAACAACCCAATATTTTGTTCATGTATACAGAAGAAATAATATATAAGATCTAGGAATATGTATTTAAAGTTACATCTTATATTTCTGTATATATGTACAAAATATTAACTTGTTACTCTATTAATATATCCTGTTATCGTTTATATTTATATTATAGATGTTCTGAACAGAAGTTTATTGAACTTTGTACTGAGAAACACTATTGAAGTATATCTTATAAGTATTGATTAAACCTAAAATTAGCTTACACACACACACACACACACACACACACACACACACACACACACACACACACACACATACATATATATATATATATATATATATATATATATATATATATATATATATATATATATATATATATGAAGTAATTTCGACGGAAAGGTCCAGGAAAAAAGAGTGCTCAATGTAGGTTACAGAGCTTAATAGTTATGTAATAAACAATATAAGATAATTATTTCATTTACCAGTGGTTTCTTGAAAGCAAACAAAATTTGCTTTCAATCATCAGAATGAAAAAATCCTGGTGTATTTATTGACTGGATTTTAAAAACAAAAATATAATCTATATGAAAGTGAGGCTGGAAAAGGAAGAAGGAAAGGAAAAAGAATAAAAGTAGATAAACACACATACACACCCACAGACACGCGCGCACACACACATCACCTGGACTCTCCAGGAGATTCCAACCAGAATGGTTGCATTTTTTAAGGGTATGTCAATATTTATTTATAAAACTAACCTATATTATATTTTATCTAATGAAAGCGCACCATAGTTTACCTTGGTGGCCCTTGAAATATGTATAATGAAATAAATATGGTTTTATAAATATAGTTTCCATTTGTTAATATATTTACTCCAATAATTTGTTGAGTGCTTTATATCAGTTATAAAAATATTTTGCGTGTATCCCCACAAATTAAATATAACCTCTACATATATATATATATATATACAAGCAAATGCCTAAATGTTATACATATATATAAAAATAAAAAGGTGAAAGGGGTAAACAAATAGTTGGGAATACGACAAATAATGAATAAATAAATAAATAGATTAAGGTATAAATGTTTATAGCTGATATAGAGCACTCAACAAGTTCCTGGAGCAAATAATCAATGAAAATAAACATTAAATCACTCTGTATGTAATTATGCATATATCTCCCCTCTCTCTATATAGTATTTTCTCTCTCTTGAGTTTTTCTATCTGTATGATGACTTATTATCTCTCTGTTGCTTTCTTTTGTTTTTCTTATTTCTTCCTTTTTTCTTTCTTTTTATTTCCTCCTATCTATTTATCTCTTTCTTTTCTACATACATTTCTCTCTCTCTCCGATATTTCTCCAGGTTTTCTTTTTCTCTCTCTCCTTCTTTCTCTCTCCTTCTCTCTCTCCGTCTTTTCTTTCTTTCTCTCCGTCTTTTTCTAATTGTGCTTAACACTATAACTAATAAAACAATAAACATTTCACTATCCAGGCAGCTTCCAAAAATAATGGTTGCATTTAATAGGGTACGTCAAAATTATTTATAAAACTGTTTATATATTGTATTTTGTCTGATGAAGGCATACCATATTTTAATTTGGTATCCCTGAAATATGTATAATGAAATAAATATGGTTTTATAAATATAGTTTCCATTTATTAATATCGTATATCTACTCCAAAAACTCGTCGAGTGCTTTATATCAGTTATAAAATATTTACTTGTTGTATCCCAACAATTTTAAATAGAACTTTTGCATATATATATATACATATAAGTAAAACAAACAATGAGTGCATGTATAATATAGAGTTCAAAATAATGTCTATAATAATTTTTAGTTTGGATATTTTCTCTATATTTGAATCATATATATAGAAATGTGGTAGCTATATTTAAAAATATTTAAAAATATATAAAATACAATATATAATTACATATATATTATAATACATTATATCATAAATAAATAAATAAATAAATAAATAAATAAGAGATCCAAAGTACAGCGAAAAATTCACATTTATATATAAGTTTGAATCCGTCTCAAAATTTAGATTTCATAGTGCAGTAAGTATATTTAAAAGAAATATATGCTATATTATATTATAAATAATAGATAAAAAACTCATTAAAAATTTGGAGTTATAGATAAGTTTCATAAAAATATTTGGATTGGGTATTAAACTAAAATTTAAAAGAGATCACAAATGTATTAAAAATTCACAGTTAAATAAATTCCATAAATATGTAAGGATTAGGTATTGTACTAAATTATAGATAGAAATAATGACTTAAAGAAATGATGGTGTTGATTAAAGTTAACAAATAATGTTGTGTGTATCAATGTTTAGGCATGCTAATTGAAATATTGTCATTCATTCTAACGTTGTTTTTTCTATAGATAGTTATAAAATAAAGCAATATTAAAGGCCATTGATGATTTTTACTGTTGATTATATATTTCTGGTAACCGAGTTGTTATTGGTTCTTTCTTTCTCGTTTTATGTGAGGCTAAAAAAGTGGACGTAGCTTTATGGAGGCAATTAGAGAATAATTCATTTTTTTTGTTAATTAGGGTCTCATAATTATTAATAATCAACAGGGTCTCCATTGTACAGAGCGGGCAGTTATTTGATATACTAGAGTTGCGGTAAATTCCACAGTTCCGAAGTTTTGTCCAAAGAATGGAGTATTCTAGATTCTTCTCTATTTAAAGACCATATGAGCTGTGATAAAGACGTGGATGATTTCTTCTTAGAGTTCGAGAATGAGCATTTATGGTTCGCGAAATGAAGTTTGAATGTGGACGAGGTTGATCCAATGTAATTGTATGTTTTATGGTCAGTTTTTATGGTGCATTTATAAACCAAATTATTTTGCAAAGGGCAATTATTTTTATTTCTACAATTACATTTTGGTTTAGTATCATTAATGTTAACTCTATTATTATGATCATTATGTTGGTTTGGTTTTAGGATTTTGGCGTTTAATTTGGCGATGTTTTGGGCCATGTTACTGGTTGTAGAATTTGCGAATTTAATGGTATGTCTATTAACAATGGAATGGAATTTATGTTGAGTAGGGAAAGAGGTGTCAAGAGCTTTAAATAATAGTTATGCAATTGGTGTTTTAACTGCGACCGAAGTAGGGGGTGCGAACCATATGACTGGTTTGGATCTAGTTCGTATTCTCGATTTATTTAGCGTATGTGTGTTTGAGTTTATTATTATTAGGAATAATACTGGGGATTGTTATTATCTACATATTCTATATTATTCATATATCCAGCTCTTTTTAACGCGTTGTTGTAGTATTCAGCATTTTTATCAAATATATCTTTATTAGCTGATATTTTATTAATACGTTTTTGCACACTATTTACTATATCTTTTTTTTACAGATCTAGGGTGATTTGAATAGTTACTAACAGAATTTAAGTTTTCATTAGGCTTATGAAAAGGGTAATAGAAGCCAGTGTTTCAGTTAAAGGTAACGTCAAGGAAATTAACTATTTTGGTACCATTTTCTACTTCTAATTTAAGGTCGTATGTTTTAAAGAATTCTATTATACTTTTCTTAACTTTATTTAATTCTATACTGTTATGTTTGACCACCGGCTTAATACAGGATATTTGTTTACAAACACACCGAGCATTATAATAAATGTTCGGTGAATCCATACGTGCATATATATATGTGTGCATGTATGTATATATATACATACTACTGTACGTCTGTATACATATATGGATGTACGTGTACATACTTATATTTAAGTAACAGCCGTACTAAGAGTGGTAAATGAAATTCCGTTTCATTTTTTCCGTTTATCGTTTTCGGTGCACCTGGCCGATTAACCGACTCGATATGCAAATTGGACTACTCAGCTGTTAATATGCATAAAGTAAGTATATACGTTCAACAATCTGGCAGGAACGTATACGGTGCTGACGATAGCTAATAAGCTTGAAACTAGTACAGCATTCCTTTGTCAGTATTGAACAAACGAGTAACGATGGTTGCTAGACACTACGGCTTAATACGGGATCTTTGTTTACAAACACACCGAGCATTATAGTAAATGTTCTGTGAATCCATACGTGCATATATATATGTGTGCATGTATGTATATATATATACATACTACTGTACGTCTTTATACATATATGTATGTACGTGTACATACTTATTTTTAAAATCAGCCGTACTAAGAGTGGGAAATGAAATTTCGTTTCATCTTTTCCGTTTATCGTTTTCGGTGCACTCGGCCGATTAACCCACTCGATATGCAAATTGGGCTACTCAGCCGTTAATATGCATGAGGTAATTTGTACGTTCAACAATCTGGTGTAAGGTATACGTTGCTGAAGATAGCTAATAACTTTGAAACTAGTACAGCGTTCCTTTGAGAGTTTTGACAAACGAGCAACGATGGTTGCTAGACACTATGGCTTAATACGGGATGTTTGTTTACAAACACAGCGAGCATTATAATAAATGTACGGTGAATCCATATGTGCATATATATATATATATATGTGTGTGCATGTATTTATATATATATACATACTACTGTACGTCTGTATACATATATGTATGTACGTGTACATACTTATATTTAAGTAACAGCCGTACTAAGACTGGGAAATGAAATTTCGTTTCATTTTTTCGCTTTATCGTTTTCAGTGAACCCGGCCGATTAACCAACTCGATATGCAAATTGGGCTACTCAGTCGTTAATATGCATAAGGTAAGTATATACATTCAACAATCTGGCAGGAAGGTATACGTTGTTGACGATAACTAATAAGCTTGAAACTAGTACAGCATTCTTTTGTGAGTGTTGAACAAACGAGCAACGATGGTTGCTAGACACTACGGCTTAATACGGGATGTTTGTTTACAAACACACCGAGCATTATAATAAATGTTCGGTGAATCCATACGTGCATATATATATGTGTGCATGTATGTATATATATATATACATAATACTGTAAGTCTGTATACATATATCTATGTACGTGTACAGACTTATATTTAAGTACCAGCCGTACTAAGAGTGGGAAATGAAATTTCGTTTCATTTTTACCGTTTATCGTTTTCGTTGCACCTGGCTGATTAACCCACTCGATATGCAAATTGGGCTACTCAGCCGTTAATATGCATAAGGTAAGTTGTACGTTCAACAATCTGGTGTGAGGTATACGTTGCTGAAGATAGCTAATAAGTTTGAAACTAGCACAGCGTTCCTTTGACAGTTTTGACAAACGAGAAACGATGGTTGCTAGACACTATGGCTTAATACGGTATGTTTGTTTACAAACACAGCGAGCATTATAATAAATCTTCGGTGAATCCATACGTGCATATATATATGTATGCATGTATGTATATATATACATAATACTGTACGTCTGTATACATATATCTATGTATGTGTACAGACTTATATCTAAGTACCAGCCGTACTAAGAGTTGGAAATGAAATTTCGTTTCATTTTTTCCGTTTATCGTTTCGGTGCACCCGGCCGGTTTCCCCACTCGACATGCAAATTGGGCTACTCAGCCGTTAATATGCATAAGGTAAGTATATACGTTCAACAATCTGGCAGGAAGGTATACGTTGCTGACGATAGCTAATAAGCTTGAAACTAGTACAGCGTTCCTTTGTCAGTGTTGAACAAACGAGCAACGATGGTTGCTACATACTACGGCTTAATACGGGATGTTTGTTTACAAACACACCGAGCATTATAATAAATGTTCTGTGAATCCATACGTGCATATATATATGTGTGCATGTATGTATATATATACATACTACTGTACGTCTGTATACATATATGTATGTACGTGTACATACTTATATTTAAAAACAGCCGTACTAAGAGTGGGAAATGAAATTTCGTTTCATTTTTTCCCTTTATCATTTTCGGTGCACCCGGCCGATTAACCCACTCGATATGCAAATTGGGCTACTCAGCCGTTAATATGCATAAGGTAATTATATACGTTCAACATTCTAGCAGGAAGGTATACGTTGCTGACGATAGATAATAAGCTTCAAACTAGTACAGCGTTCCTTTGTGAGTGTTGAACAAACGAGCAACGATGGTTACTAGACACTACGGCTTAATACGTGATGTTTGTTTACAAACACACCGAGCCTTATAATAAATGTTCTGTGAATCCATACGTGCATATATATATATGTGTGCATGTATGTATATATATACACACTACTGTACGTCTGTATACATATATGTATTTACGTGTACATACTTATATTTAAAAACAGCCGTACTAAGAGTGGGAAATGAAATTTCGTTTCATTTTTTCCGTTTATCGTTTTCGGTGCACCTGGCCGATTAACCCTCTAGATATGCAAATTGAGCTACTCAGCCGTTAATATGCATAAGGTAAGTATATACGTTCAACAATCTGGCAGGAAGGTATACGTTTCTGACGAAAGCTAATAAGCTTGAAACTAGTACAGCGTTCCTTTGTCAGTGTTGAACAAACGAGCAACGATGGTTGCTAGACACTATGGCTTAATACGGGATGTTTGTTTACAAACACAGCGAGCATTATAATAAATATACGGTGAATCCATATGTGCATATATATATATATATATATATGTGTGTGCATGTATTTATATATAAATAATACTGTACGTCTGTATACATATATGTATGTACGTGTACATACTTATATTTAAGTAACAGCCGTACTAAGACTGGGAAATGAAATTTCGTTTCATTTTTTCGGTTTATCGTTTTCAGTGAACCCGGCCGATTAACCAACTCGATATGCAAATTGGGCTACTCAGTCGTTAATATGCATAAGGTAAGTATATACGTTCAACAATCAGGCAGGAAGGTATACGTTGTTGACGATAACTAATAAGCTTGAAACTAGTACAGCGTTCTTTTGTGAGTGTTGAACAAACGAGCAAAGATGGTTGCTAGACACTACGGCTTAATACGGGATGTTTGTTTACAAACACACCGAGCATTATAATAAATGTTCGGTGAATCCATACGTGCATATATATATGTGTGCATGTATGTATATATATATACATAATACTGTAAGTCTGTATACATATATCTATGGACGTGTACAGACTTATATTTAAGTACCAGCCGTACTAAGAGTGGGAAATGAAATTTCGTTTCATTTTTACCATTTATCGTTTTCGTTGCACCTGGCTGATTAACCCACTCGATATGCAAATTGGGCTACTCAGCCGTTAATATGCATAAGGTAAGTTGTACGTTCAACAATCTGGCAGGAAGGTATACGTTGCTGACGATAGCTAATAAGCTTGAAATTAGTACAGCGTTCCTTTGTGAGTGCTGAACAAACGAGCAACGATGGTTACTAGACACTACGGCATAATCCGGGATGTTTGTTTACAAACACAGCGAGCATTATAATAAATCTTCGGTGAATCCATACGTGCATATATATATGTGTGCATGTATGTATATATATACATAATACTGTACGTCTGTATACATATATCTATGTACGTGTACAGACTTATATCTAAGTACCAGCCGTACTAAGAGTTGGAAATGAAATTTCGTTTCATTTTTTCCGTTTATCGTTTCGCTGCACCCGGCCGGTTACCCCACTCGACATGCAAATTGGGCTACTCAGCCGTTAATATGCATAAAGTAAGTATATACGTTCAACAATCTGGCAGGAAGGTATACGTTGCTGACGATAGCTAATAAGCTTGAAACTAGTACAGCGTTCCTTTGTGAGTGTTGAACAAACGAGCAACGATGGTTGCTACATACAACGGCTTAATACGGTATGTTTGTTTACAAACACAGCGAGCATTATAATAAATCTTAGGTGAATCCATACGTGCATATATATATGTGTGCATGTATGTATATATATACATAATACTGTACGTCTGTATACATATATCTATGTACGTGTACAGACTTATATCTAAGTACCAGCCGTACTAAGAGTTGGAAATGAAATTTCGTTTCATTTTTTCCGTTTATCGTTTCGGTGCACCCGGCCGGTTTCCCCACTCGACATGCAAATTGGGCTACTCAGCCGTTAATATGCATAAGGTAAGTATATACGTTCAACAATCTGGCAGGAAGGTATACGTTGCTGACGATAGCTAATAAGCTTGAAATTAGTACAGCGTTCCTTTGTGAGTGCTGAACAAACGAGCAACGATGGTTACTAGACACTACGGCATAATCCGGGATGTTTGTTTACAAACACACCGAGAATTATAATAAATGTTCTGTGAATCCATACGTGCATATATATATATGTGTGCATGTATGTATATATATATATATACATACTACTGTACGTCTGTATACATATGTGTATGTACGTGTACATACTTATATTTAAAAACAGCCGTACTAAGAGTGGGAAATGAAATTTCGTTTCATTTTTTCCCTTTATCATTTTCGGTGCACCCGGCCGATTAACCCACACGATATGCAAATTAGGCTACTCAGCCGTTAATATGCATAAGGTAAGTATATACGTTCAACATTCTAGCAGGAAGGTATACGTTGCTGACGATAGATAATAAGCTTGAAACTAGTACAGCGTTCCTTTGTGAGTGTTGAACAAACGAGCAACGATGGTTACTACACACTACGGCTTAATACGGGATGTTTGTTTACAAACACACCGAGCATTATAATAAATGTTCGGTGAATCTATACGTGCATATATATATATGTGTGTGCATGCATGTATATATATACATACTACTGTACGTCTGTATACATATATGTATGTACGTGTACATACTTATATTTAAAAACAGCTGTACTAAGAGTGGGAAATGAATTTTCGTTTCATTTTTTCCCTTTATCGTTTTTGGTGCACCCTGCCGATTAACCCACTCGATATGCAAATTGGGCTACTCAGCCGTAAATATGCATAAGGTAAGTATATACGTTCAACAGTCTAGCAGGAAGATATACGTTGCTGACGATAGATAATAAGCTTGAAACTAGTACAGCGTTCCTTTGTGAGTGTTGAACAAACGAGCAACGATGGTTACTAGACACTACGGCTTAATCCGGGATGTTTGTTTACAAACACACCGAGAATTATAATAAATGTTCTGTGAATCCATACGTGCATATATATATATGTGTGCATGTATGTATATATATATATATACATACTACTGTACGTCTGTATACATATAAGTATGTACGTGTACATACTTATATTTAAAAACAGCAGTACTAAGAGTGGGAAATGAAATTTCGTTTCATTTTTTCCGTTTATCGTTTTCGGTGCACCCGGCCGATTAACCCACTCGATATGCAAATTGGGCAACTCAGCCGTTAATATGCATAAGTTAAGTATATACGTTCAACGATCTGGCAGGAAGGTATACGTTGCTGACGATAGCTAATAAGCTTGAAACTAGTACAGCGTTCCTTTGTCAGTGTTGAACAAACGAGCAACGATGGTTGCTAGACACTACGGCTTAATACGGGATGTTTGTTTACAAACACACCGAGCATTATAATAAATATTCGGTGAATCCATACGTGCATATATATATATGTGTGTGCATGCATGTATATATATACATACTACTGTACGTCTGTATACATATATGTATGTACGTGTACATACTTATATTTAAAAACAGCTGTACTAAGAGTGGGAAATGAATTTTCGTTTCATTTTTTCCCTTTATCGTTTTCGGTGCACCCTGCCGATTAACCCACTCGATATGCAAATTGGGCTACTCAGCCGTAAATATGCATAAGGTAAGTATATACGTTCAACAGTCTAGCAGGAAGATATACGTTGCTGACGATAGATAATAAGCTTGAAACTAGTACAGCGTTCCTTTGTGAGTGTTGAACAAACGAGCAACGATGGTTACTAGACACTACGGCTTAATACGGGATGTTTGTTTACAAACACACCGAGAATTATAATAAATGTTCTATGAATCCATAAGTGCATATATATATATGTGTGCATGTATGTATATATATACATACTACTGTACGTCTGTATACATATATGTATTTACGTGTACATACTTATATTTAAAAACAGCCGTACTAAGAGTGGGAAATGAAATTTCGTTTCATTTTTTCCGTTTATCGTTTTCGGTGCACATGGCCGATTAACCCACTCGATATGCAAATTGGGCAACTCAGCCGTTAATATGCATAAGTTAAGTATATACGTTCAACGATCTGGCAGGAAGGTATACGTTGCTGACGATAGCTAATAAGCTTGAAACTAGTACAGCGTTCCTTTGTCCGTGTTGAACAAACGAGCAACGATGGTTAATAGACACTACGGCTTAATACGGGATGTTTGTTTACAAACACACAGAGCATTATAATAAATGTTCTGTGAATCCATACGTGCATATATATATATGTTTGCATGTATGTATATATATACATACTACTGTACGTCTGTATACATATATGTATTTAGGTGTACATACTTATATTTAGGTAACAGTCGTACTAAGAGTGGGAAATGAAATTTCATTTCATCTTTTCCATTTATCGTTTTCTGTGCACCCGGCCGATTAACCCACTTGATATGCAAATTGGGCTACTCAGCCGTTAATATGCATGAGGTAAGTATATACGTTCAACATTCTAGCAGGAAGGTATACGTTGCTGACGATAGATAATAAGCTTGAAACTAGTACAGCGTTCCTTTGTGATTGTTGAACAAACGAGCAACGATGGTCACTAGACACTATGGCTTAATACGGGATGTTTGTTTACAAACACACCGAGCATTATAATAAATGTTCTGTGAATCCATACGTGCCTATATATATATGTGTGCATGTATGTATATATATACATACTACTGTACGTCTGTACACATATATGTATGTAAGTGTACATACTTATATTTAAAATCAGCCGTCCTAAGAGTGGGAAATGAAGTTTCGTTTCATTTTTTCCGTTTATCGTTTTCGGTGCAACTGGCCGATTAACCCACTCGATATGCAAATTGGGCTACTCAGCCGTTAATATGCATAAGGTAAGTATATACGTTCAACAATCTGGCAGGAAGGTATACGTTGCTGACGATAGCTAATAAGTTTGAAACTAGTACAGCGTTCCTTTGTCAGTGTTGAACAAACGAGCAACGATGGTTGCTAGACACTACGGCTTAATACGGGATGTTTGTTTACAAACACACCGAGCATTATAATAAATGTTCAGTGAATCCATACGTGCATATATTAACGTGTGCATGTATGTATATATATATACATACTATTGTACGTCTGTATACATATATGTATGTACGTGTACATACTTATATTTAGGTAACAGTCGTACTAAGAGTGGGAAATGAAATTTCGTTTCATCTTTTCCGTTTATCGTTTTCTGTGCACCCGGCCGATTAACCCACTCGATATGCAAATTGAGCTACTCAGCCGTTAATATGCATAAGGTAAGTATATACGTTCAACAATCTGGCAGGAAGGTATACGTTGCTGACGATAGCTAATAAGCTTGAAACTAGTACAGCGTTCCTTTGTCAGTGTTGAACAAACGAGCAACGATGGTTGCTAGACACTACGGCTTAATACGGGATGTTTGTTTACAAACACACCGAGCATTATAATAAATGTTCTGTGAATCCATACGTGCATATATATATGTGTGCATGTATGTATATATATATATACATACTTCTGTACGTCTGTATACATATAGGTATGTACGTGTACATACTTATATTTTAGTAACAGCCGTACTAAGATTGGGAAATGAAATTTCGTTTCATTTTTTCCGTATATCGTTTTCGTTGCACCCGGCCGATTATCCCACTCGATATGCAAATTGGGCTACTCAGCCGTTAATATGCATAAGGTAAGTATATACGTTCAACAATCTAGCAGGAAGGTATACGTTGCTGACGATAGCTAATAAGCTTGAAACTAGTACAGCGTTCCTTTGTCACTGTTGAACAAATGACCAACGATGGTTACTAGACACTACGGCTTAATACGTGATGTTTGTTTACAAACACACCGAGCATTATAATAAATGTTCGGTGAATCCATACGTGCATATATTAATGTCTGCATGTATGTATATATATATACATACTACTGTACGTCTGTATACATATATGTATGTACGTGTACATACTTATACTTAAAAAAAGCCGTACTAAGAGTGGGAAATGAAATTTCGTTTCATTTTTTCCCTTTATCGTTTTCGGTGCGCCTGGCCGATTAACCCACTCGATATGCAAATTGGGCAACTCAGCCATTAATATGCATAAGGTAAGTATATACGTTCAACAATCTGGCAGGAAGGTATACGTTGCTGACGATAGCTAATAAGCTTGAAACTAGTACAGCGTTCCTTTGTCAGTGTTGAACAAACGAGCAACGATGGTTACTAGACACTGCGGCTTAATACGGGATGTTTGTTTACATACACACAGAGCATTCTAATAAATGTTAAGTGAATCCATACGTGCATATATTATTGTGTGCATGTATGTATAAATATATACATACTACTGTACGTCTGTATACATATGTGTATGTACGTGTACATACTTATATTTAAGTAAAAGCCGTACTAAGAGTGGAAAAAGAAATTTCGTTTTATTTTTTTTCCGTTTATCGTATTCACTTCACCAGGCCGATTAACCCACTCGATATGCAAATTGGGCTACTCAGCCGTTAATATGCATAAGGTAAGTATATACGTTCAACAATCTAGCAGGAAGGAATACGTTGCTGACGATAGCTAATAAGCTTGAAACTAGTACAGCGTTCCTTTGTCACTGTTGAACAAACGAGCAACGATGGTTACTAGACACTGCGGCTTAATACGGGATGTTTGTTTACAAACACACCGAGCATTATAATAAATGTTTGGTGAATCCATACGTGCTTATATATATGTGTGCATGTATGTATATATATACATACTACTGTACGTCTGTATACATATATGTATGTACGTGTACATACTTATATTTAGGTAACAGTCGTACTAAGAGTGGGAAATGAAATTTCGTTTCATCTTTTCCGTTTATCGTTTTCTGTGCACCCGGCCGATTAACCCACTCGATATGCAAATTGATCTACTCATCCGTTAATATGCATAAGGTAAGTATACACGTTCAACATTCTAGCAGGAAGGTATACGTTGCTGACGATAGATAATAAGCTTGAAACTAGTACAGCGTTCCTTTGTGAGTGTTGAACAAACGAGCAACGATGGTTACTAGACACTACGGCTTAATACGGGATGTTTGTTTACAAACACACCGACCATTATAATAAATGTTCGGTGAATCCATACGTGCATATATTAATGTGTGCATGTATGTATATATATATACATACTACTGTACGTCTGTATACATATATGTATGTACGCGTACATACTTATACTTAAAAAAAGCCGTACTAAGAGTGGGAAATGAAATTTGGTTTCATTTTTTCCGTTTATCGTTTTCGGTGCACCCGGCCGATTAACACACTCGATATGCAAATTGGGCTACTCAGGCGTTAATATGCATAAGGTAAGTATATACGTTCAACAATCTGGCAGGAAAGTTTACGTTGTTGACGATAACTAATAAGCTTGAAACTAGTATAGCGTTCCTTTGTGAGTGTTGAAAAAACGAGCAACGATGGTTGCTAGACACTACGGTTTTATACGGGATGTTTGTTTACAAACACACCGAGCATTATAATAAATAATCGGTGGATCCATACGTACATATATATATGTGTGCATGTATGTATATATATATACAAACTACTGCACGTCTGTATACATATATGTATGTACGTGTACATACTTATATTTAAGTAACAGCCGTACTAAGAGTGGGAAATGATATTTCGTTCCATCTTTTCCGTTTATCGTTTTCTGTGCACCCGGTCGATTAACCCACTCGATATGCAAATTGGGCTATTCAGCCGTTAATATGCATAAGGTAAGTATATACGTTCAACAATCTGGCAGGAAGGTATACGTTGCTGACGATAGGAAATAAGCTTGAAACACCTACAGAGTTCCTTTGTCAGTGTTGAACAAACGAGCAACGATGGTTGCTAGACACTACGGCTTAATACGGGATGTTTGTTTACAAACACACCGAGCATTATAATAAATGTTCTGTGAATCCATACGTGCATATATATATGTGTGCATGTATGTATATATATATATATACATACTACTGCACGTCTGTATACATATATGTATGTACGTGTACATACTTATATTTAAGTAACAGCCGTACTAAGAGTGGGAAATGATATTTCGTTCGATCTTTTCCGTTTATCGTTTTCTGTGCACCCGGTCGATTACCCCACTCGATATGCAAATTGGGCTACTCAGCCGTTAATATGCATAAGGTAAGTATATACGTTCAACAATCTGGCAGGAAGGTATACGTTTCTGACGATAGCTAATAAGCTTGAAACACGTACTGCGTTCCTTTGTTCGTGTTAAATAAACGAGCAACGATGGTTGCTAGACACTACTGCTTAATACGGGATGTTTGTTTACAAACACACCGAGCATTATAATAAATGTTCTGTGACTCTATACGCGCATATATATATGTGTGCATGTATGTATATATATATACATACTACTGTACATCTGTATACATATATGTCTGTACGTGTACATACTTATATTTAAGTACCAGCTGTACTAAGATTTGGAAATGAAATTTCGTTTAATTTTTTCCGTTTATCGTTTTCGGTGCACCTGGCCGATTAACCCACTCGATATGCAAATTGGGCTACTCAGCCGGTAATATGCATAAGGTAAGTATATACGTTCAACAATCTAGCAGGAAGGTATACGTTGCTGACGATAGATAATAAGCTTGAAACTAGTACAGTGTTCCTTTGTCACTGTTGAACAAATGAGTAACGATGGTTACTAGACACTACGTCTTAATACGTGATGTTTGTTTACAAACACACCGAGCATTATAATAAATGTTCTGTGACTCCATACGCGCATATATATATGTGTGCATGTATGTATATATATATACATACTACTGTACGTCTGTATACATATATGTATGTACGTGTACATACTTATATTTAAGTAAAAGCCGTACTAAGTGTGGGAAATGAAATTTCGTTTCATCTTTTCCGTTTATCGTTTTCGTTGCACCCGGCCGATTATCCCACTCGATATGCAAATTGGGCTACTCAGCCGTTAATATGCATAAGGTAAGTATGTACGTTCAACAATCTAGCAGGAAGGTATACGTTGCTGACGATAGCTAATAAGCTTGAAACTAGTACAGTGTTCCTTTGTCACTGTTGAACAAATGAGCAACGATGGTTACTAGACACTGCGGTTTAATACGGGATGTTTGTTTACAAACACACCGAGCATTATAATAAATGTTCTGTGAATCATACGTGCATATATATATATGTTTGCATGTATATATATATATATACATACTACTGTACGTCTGTATACATATATGTATTTACGTGTACATACTTATATTTAAAAAACAGCCGCACTAAGAGTGGGAAATGAAATTTCGTTTCATTTTTTTCCGTTTATCGTTTTCGGTGCGTCTGGCCGATTAACCCACTCGATATGCAAAGTGGTCAACTCAGCCGTTAATATGCATAAGGTAAGTATATACGTTCAACAATCTGGCAGAAAGGTATACGTTGCTGACGATAGCTAATAAGCTTGAAACTAGTACAGCGTTGCTCTGTCACTGTTGAACAAACGAGCAACGATGGTTACTAGACACTGCGGCTTAATACGGGATGTTTGTTTACAAACACACCGAGCATTATAATAAATGTTCGGTGAATCCATACGTATATATATATATATGTGCATGTATGTATATATATACATACTACTGTACGTCTGTATACATATATCTATGTACGTGTACATTCTTATATTTAAGTAATAGCGGTACTAAGAGTGGAAATGAAATTTCGTTTCATCTTTTCCGTTTATCGTATTCTGTGCAGCCGGCCGATTAACCCACTCAATATGCAAATTGAGCTACTCAGCCGTTAATATGCATAAGGTAAGTATATACGTTCAACAATCTGGCAGGAAGGTATACGTTGCTGACGATAGCTAATAAGCTTGAAACTAGTACAGTGTTCCTTTGTCACTGTTAAACAATTGAGCAACGACGGTTACTAGACACTACGGCTTAATACGGGATGTTTGTTTACAAACACACCGAGCATTATAATAAATGTTCGGTGAATCCATACGTGCATATATTAATGTGTGCATGTATGTATATATATATACATACTACTGTACATGTGTATACATGTATGTATGTACGTGTACATACTTATATTTCAGTAACAGTCGTATTAAGAGTGGGAAATGAAATTTCGTTTCATCTTTTCCGTTTATCGTTTTCTGTGCACCCGGCCAATTAACCCACTCGATCTGCAAATTGTGCTACTCAGTCGTAAATATGCATAAGGTAAGTATATACGTTCAACAATCTGGTAGGAAGGTATACGTTGCTGACGATAGCTAATAAGCTTGAAATTAGTACAGCGTTCCTTTGTCAGTATTGAACAAACGAGCAGCGATGGTTGCTAGATACTACGGCTTAATACGGGATGTATGTTTACAAACACACCGAGAATAATAATAAATGTTCTGTGAATCCATACGTGCATATATATATGTGTGCATGTATGTATATATACATACTACTGTACGTCTGCATACATATATGTATGTACGTGTACATACTTATATTTAAGTGATAGCCGTACTAAGAGTGGGAAATGAAATTTCGTTTCATCTTTTCCGTTTATCGTTTTCGTTGCAACCGGCTGATTAACCCACTCGATATGCACATTGGGCTACTCAGCCGTTAATATGCATAAGGTATGTATATACGTTCAACAATCTTGCAGGAAGGTATACGTTGCTGACGATAGCTAATAAGCTTGAAACTAGTACAGCGTTCCTTTGTCACTGTTGAACAAACGAGCAACTATGGTTGCTAGACACTACGGCTTAATACGGGATGTTTGTTTACATCAAACCGAGCATTATAATAAATGTTCGGTGAATCCATACGTGCATATATATATGTGTGCATGTATGTATATATATATACATAGTACTGTACGTCTGTATACATATATGTATGTACATGTACATACTTATATTTAAGTAACACTCGTACTAAGAGTGGAAAATGAAATTTCGTTTTATTTTTATTCCGTTTATCGTATTCGGTGCACCCGGCCGATTAACCCACTCGATATGCAAATTGGGCTACTCAGCCGTAAATATGCATAAGGTAAGTATATACGTTCAATAATCTGGCAGGAAGGTATACGTTGCTGACGATAGCTAATAAGCTTGAAATTAGTACAGCGTTCCTTTGTCAGTGTTGAACAAACGAGCAACGATGGTTGCTAGATACTACGGCTTAATACGGGATGTTTGTTTACAAACACACCGAGCATAATAATAAATGTTCTGTGAATCCATACGTGCATATATATATATGTGTGCATGTATGTATATATATACATACTACTGTACGTCTGTATACATATATGTATGTATGTGTACATACTTATATTTAAGTAATAGACGTACTAAGAGTGGGAAATGAAATTTCGTTTCATCTTTTCCGTTTATCGTTTTCGTTGCACCCGGCTGATTAACCCACTCGATATGCACATTGGGCTACTCAGCCGTTAATATGCATAAGGTAAGTATATACGTTCAACAATCTGGCAGGACGGTATACGTTGCTGACGATAGCTAATAAGCTTGAAATTAGTACAGCGTTCCTTTGTCAGTGTTGAACAAACGAGCAACGATAGTTGCTAGACACTACGGCTTAATACGGGATGTTTGTTTACAAACACACCGAGCATTATAATAAATGTTCGGTGAATCCATACGTGCATATATATATATGTGTGCATGTATGTATATATATACATACTACTGTACGTCTGTATACATATATGTATGTATGTGTACATACTTATATTTAAAAACAGCCGTACTAAGAGTGGGAAATGAAGTTTCGTTTCATTTTTTCCGTTTATCGTTTTCGGTGCACCCGGCCGATTAACCCACTCGATATGCAAATTGTGCTACTCAGCCGTTAATATGCATAAGGTAAGTATATACGTTCAACAATCTGGCAAGAAGGTATACGTTGCTGACGATAGCTAATAAGCTTGAAATTAGTACAGCGTTCCTTTGTCAGTGTTGAACAAACGAGCAACGATGGTTGCTAGACACCACGGCTTAATACGGGATGTTTGTTTACAAACAAACCGAGCATTATAATAAATCTTCGGTGAATCCATACGTGCATATATATATATATGTGTGCATGTATGTATATATATATACATAGTACTGTACGTCTGTATACATATATGTATGTACGTGTACATACTTATATTTAAGTAACACTCGTACTAAGAGTGGAAAATGAAATTTCGTTTTATTTTTTTTTCCTTTTATCGTATTCGGTGCACCCGGCCGATTATCCCACTCGATATGCAAATTGGGCTACTCACCCGTTAATATGCATAAGGTAAGTATATACGTTCAACAATCTAGCAGGAAGGTATACGTTGCTGACCATAGCTAATAAGCTTGAAACTAGTACAGCGTTCCTTTGTTAGTGTTGAACAAACGAGCAACTATGGTTACTAGACACTACGGTTTAATACGGGATCTTTGTTTACAAACAAACCGAGCATTATAATAAATCTTCGGTGAATCCATACGTGCATATATAAACGTGTGCATGTATGTATATATATATACATAATACTGTACGTCTGTATACATATATGTATGTACGTGTACATACTTATATTTAAAAACAGCCGTACTAAGAGTGGGAAATGAAATTTCGTTTCATTTTTTCCGTTTATCCTTTTCGGTGCACCTGGCCGATTAACCCACTAGATATGCTAATTGGGCTACACAGCCGTTAATATGCATAAGGTAAGTATATACGTTCAACAATCTGGCAGGAAGGTATACGTTGCTGACGATAGCTAATAAGCTTGAAACTAGTACAGCGTTCGTTTGTCAGTGTTGAACAAACGAGCAACGATGGTTGCTAGACACTACAACTTAATACGGGATGTTTGTTTACAAACACACCGAGCATTATAATAAATGTTCGGTGAATCCGTACGTGCATATATATATGTGTGCATGTATGTATATTTATATATATACATACTACTGTACGTCTGTATGCATATATGTATGTACGTGTACATACTTATATTTAAAAACAGCCGTACCAAGAGTGGAAATGAAATTTCGTTTCCTTTTTTCCGCTTATCGTTTTCGGTGCACCTGGCCAATTAACCCACGCGATATGCTAATTGGGCTACTCAGCCGTTAATATGCATAAGGTAAGTATATACGTTCAACAATCTGGCAGGAAGGTATACGTTGCTGACGATAGCTAATAAGCTTGAAACTAGTACAGCGTTCCTTTGTCAGTGTTGAACAAACGAGCAACGATGGTTGCTAGACACTTCGGCTTAATACGGGATGTTTGTTTACAAACACACCGAGCATAATAATAAATGTTCTGTGAATCCATACGTGCATATATATATGTGTGCATGTATGTATATATATATACATACTACTGTACGTCTGCATACATATATGTATGTACGTGTACATACTCATATTTAAGTAATAGCCGTACTAAGAGTGGGTAATGAAATTTCGTTTCATCTTTTCCGTTTATCGTTCTCGTTGCACCCGGCTGATTAACCCACTCGATATGCACATTGGGCTACTCAGCCGTTAATATGCATAAGGTAAGTATATACGTTCAACAATCTAGCAGGAAGGTATACGTTGCTGACGATAGCTAATAAGTTTGAAATTAGTACAGCGTTCCTTTGTCAGTGTTGAACAAACGAGCAACGATGGTTGCTAGACACTACGGCTTAATACGGGATGTTTGTTTACAAACACACCGAGCATTATAATAAATGTTCGGTGAATCCATACGTGCATATTTATATATGTGTGCATGTATGTATATATATACATACTACTGTACGTCTGTATACATATATGAATGTATGTGTACATAGTTATATTTAAAAACAGCCGTACTAAGAGTGGGAAATGAAGTTTCGTTTCATTTTTTCCGTTTATCGTTTTCGGTGCACCCGGCCGATTAACCCACTCGATATGAAAATTGTGCTACTCAGCCGTTAATATGCATAAGGTAAGTATATACGTTCAATAATCTAGCAGGAAGGTATACGTTGCTGACCATAGCTAATAAGCTTGAAACTAGTACAGCGTTCCTTTGTTAGTGTTGAACAAACGAGCAACTATTGTTACTAGACACTACAGCGTAATACGGGATGTTTGTTTACGAACAAACCGAGCATTATAATAAATCTTCGGTGAATCCATACGTGCATATATAAACGTGTGCATGTATGTATATATATATACATAATACTGTACGTCTGTATACATATATCTATATACGTGTACATACTTATATTTAAGTAACAGCCGTACTAAGTGTGGGAAATGAAATTTCGTTTCATCTTTTCCGTTTATCGTAATCGTTGCACCCGGCCGATTATCCCACTCGATATGCAAATTGGGCTACTCAACCGTTAATATGCATAAGGTAAATAAATACGTTCAACAATCTGGCAGGAAGGTATACGTTGCTGACGATAGCTAATAAGTTTGAAACTAGTACAGCGTTCGTTTGTCAGTGTTGAACAAACGAGCAACGATGGTTGCTAGACACTACAGCTTAATACGGGATGTTTGTTTACAAACACACCGAGCATTATAATAAATGTTCGGTGAATCCATACGTGCATATATATATGTGTGCATGTATGTATATATATATACATACTACTGTACGTCTGTATACATATATGTATGTACGTGTACATACTTATATTTAAAAACAGCCGTACTAAGAGTGGGAAATGAAATTTCGTTTCATTTTTTCCGTTTATCGTTTTCGGTGCACCTGGCCGATTAACCCACTAGATATGCTAATTGGGCTACACAGCCGTTAATATGCATAAGGTAAGTATATACGTTCAACAATCTGGCAGGAAGGTATACGTTGCTGACGATAGCTAATAAGCTTGAAACTAGTACAGCGTTCGTTTGTCAGTGTTGAACAAACGAGCAACGATGGTTGCTAGACACTAGAGCTTAATACGGGATGTTTGTTTACAAACACACCGAGCATTATAATAAATGTTCGGTGAATCCATACGTGCATATATATATATATGTGTGCATGTATGTATATATATATATATATACATACTACTGTACGTCTGTATACATATATGTATGTACGTGTACATACTTATATTTAAAAACAGCCGTACCAAGAGCGGAAATGAAATTTCGTTTCCTTTTTTCCGTTTATCATTTTCGGTGCACCAGGCCAATTAACCCACTCGATATGCTAATTGTGCTACTCAGCCGTTAATATGCATAAGGTAAGTATATACGTTCAACAATCTGGCAGGAAGGTATACGTTGCTGACGATAGCTAATAAGCTTGAAACTAGTACAGCGTTCCTTTGTCAGTGTTGAACAAACGAGCAACGATGGTTGGTAGACACTACGGCTTAATACGGGATGTTTGTTTACAAATACACCGAGCATTATAATAAATGTTCGGTGAATCCATACGCGCATATATATATATGTGTGCATGTATGTATATATATATACATAGTACTGTACGTCTGTATACATATATGTATGTACGTGTACATACTTATATTTAAGTAATAGCCGTACTCGGTGGAAAATGAAATTTCGTTTTATTTTTTTTCCGTTTATCGTATTCGGTGCACCCGGCCGATGATCCCACTCGATATGCAAATTGGGCTACTCAGCCGTTAATATGCATAAGATAAGTATATACGTTCAACAATCTAGCAGGAAGGTATACGTTGCTGACGATAGCTAATAAGCTAGAAACTAGTACAGCGTTCCTTTGTCAGTGTTGAACAAACGAGCAGCGATGGTTTCTAGACACTACGGTTTAATACGGGATCTTTGTTTACAAACACACCGAGAATTATAATAAATGTTCGGTGAATCCATACGTGCATATATATATGTGTGCATGTATGTATATATATACATACTACTGGAAGTCTGTATACATATATGTATGTACGTGTACATACTTATATTTAAAAACAGCCGTACTAAGAGTTGGAAATGTGAATTTCGTTTCATCTTTTCCATTTATCCTTTTCGTAGCACCCGGCCGATTGTCCCACTCGATATGCAAATTGGGCTACTCAGCCGTTAATATGCATAAGGTAAGTATATATGTTCAACAATCTAGCAGGAAGGTATACGTTGCTGACGATAGCTAATAAGCTTGAAACCAGTACAGCGTTCCTTTGTCAGTGGTGAACAAACGAGCAACGATGGTTTCTAGACACTACGGCTTAATACGGGATGTTTGTTTACAAACACACCGAGAATTATAATAAATGTTCGGTGAATCCATACGTGCATATATATATGTGTGCATGTATGTAGATATATACATACTACTGGAAGTCTGTATACATATATGTATGTACGTGTACATACTTATATTTAAAAACAGCCGTACTAAGAGTGGGAAATGAAATTTCGTTTCATTTTTTCCGTTTATCGCTTTCGGCGCACCTGGCCGATTAACCCACTCGATATGCAAATTGGGCTACTCTGCCGCTAACATGCATAAGGTAAGTATATACGTTCAACAATCTGGCAGGAAGGTATACGTTGCTGACGATAGCTAATAAGCTTGAAACTAGTATAGCGTTCCTTTGTGAGTGTTGAACAAACGAGCAACGATGGTTGCTAGACACTACGGCTGTATACGGGATGTTTTTTTACAATCACACCGAGCATTATAATAAATGTACGCTGAATCCATACGTGCATATATATACATATATGTGTGCATGTATATATATATATATACACATACTACTGTACGTCTGTATACATATATGTATGTACGTCTGTATACATATATGTATGTACGTGTACATGCTTACATTTAAAACAGCCGTACTAAGAGTGAGAAATGAAATTTCGTTTCATTTTTCCGTTTATCGTTTTCGGTGCACCCGGCCGATTAACCCACTCGATATGCAAATTGGGCTACTCAGCCGTTAATATGCATATGGTAAGTATATACGTTCAACAATCTGGCAGTAAGGTATACGTTGCTGACGATAGATAATAAGCTTGAAACTAGTACAGTGTTCCTTTGTCAGTGTTGAACAAACGAGCAACCATGGTTGCTGGACACTACGGCTTAATACGGGATGTTTGTTTACAAACACACCGAGTATTATAATAAATGTTCTGTGAATCCATACGTGCCTGTATATATGTGTGCATGTATGTATATATATATATACATACTACTGTACGTCTGTATACATATATGTATGTACGTGTACATACTTATATTTAAGTAACAGCCGTACTAAGAGTCGGAAATGAAGTTTCGTTTCATTTTTTCTGTTTATCATTTTCGGTGCACCCGGCCGATTAACCCACTCGATATGCAAATTGTGCTACTCAGCCGTTAATATGCATAAGGTAAGTATATACGTTCAACAATCTGGCAAGAAGGTATACGTTGCTGACGATAGCTAATAAGCTTGAAATTAGTACAGCGTTCCTTTGTCAGTGTTGAACAAACGAGCAACGATAGTTGCTAGACACTACGGCTTAATACGGGATGTTTGTTTACAAACACACCGAGCATTATAATAAATGTTCGGTGAATCCATACGTGCATATATATATATGTGTGCATGTATGTATATATATACATACTACTGTACGTCTGTATACATATATGTATGTATGTGTACATACTTATATTTAAAAACAGCCGTACTAAGAGTGGGAAATGAAGTTTCGTTTCATTTTTTCCGTTTATCGTTTTCGGTGCACCCGGCCGATTAACCCACTCGATATGCAAATTGTGCTACTCAGCCGTTAATATGCATAAGGTAAGTATATACGTTCAACAATCTGGCAAGAAGGTATACGTTGCTGACGATAGCTAATAAGCTTGAAATTAGTACAGCGTTCCTTTGTCAGTGTTGAACAAACGAGCAACGATGGTTGCTAGACACCACGGCTTAATACGGGATGTTTGTTTACAAACAAACCGAGCATTATAATAAATCTTCGGTGAATCCATACGTGCATATATATATATATGTGTGCATGTATGTATATATATATACATAGTAGTGTACGTCTGTATACATATATGTATGTACGTGTACATACTTATATTTAAGTAACACTCGTACTAAGAGTGGAAAATGAAATTTCGTTTTATTTTTTTTCCTTTTATCGTATTCGGTGCACCCGGCCGATTATCCCACTCGATATGCAAATTGGGCTACTCACCCGTTAATATGCATAAGGTAAGTATATACGTTCAACAATCTAGCAGGAAGGTATACGTTGCTGACCATAGCTAATAAGCTTGAAACTAGTACAGCGTTCCTTTGTTAGTGTTGAACAAACGAGCAACTATGGTTACTAGACACTACAGCGTAATACGGGATGTTTGTTTACAAACAAACCGAGCATTATAATAAATCTTCGGTGAATCCATACGTGCATATATAAACGTGTGCATGTATGTATATATATATACATAATACTGTACGTCTGTATACATATATGTATGTACGTGTACATACTTATATTTAAAAACAGCCGTACTAAGAGTGGGAAATGAAATTTCGTTTCATTTTTTCCGTTTATCCTTTTCGGTGCACCTGGCCGATTAACCCACTAGATATGCTAATTGGGCTACACAGCCGTTAATATGCATAAGGTAAGTATATACGTTCAACAATCTGGCAGGAAGGTATACGTTGCTGACGATAGCTAATAAGCTTGAAACTAGTACAGCGTTCGTTTGTCAGTGTTGAACAAACGAGCAACGATGGTTGCTAGACACTACAACTTAATACGGGATGTTTGTTTACAAACACACCGAGCATTATAATAAATGTTCGGTGAATCCGTACGTGCATATATATACTAGACATGAAAAATGCGCAAGCTCAAAAGTGCCACAGAATGTTATAATAAACCTTCAAAAGTGTGGGACTAGAGTTGTTGCTAAAAAATATTGTAATCATTATATATCGTACATTCTGTGGCATCCTTTATAAAAATAGCTTAAACCAACGAAGCCTTTATTTTTACGCTATTTCACTTAGTTAATTCTTAGAGTGTAACATATAAAAATATGATTTACAACTATAAAATAAATTAATTAATATAATAACAGAGCTGCGGAGCTGAAATTTAGGAAATAATGGAGTATCGGATCCTGAGTTGGAGCCAGTCAATTTTTGACCGACTCCGCAGCCCTGTATAATACATTTCATATTAAAGTTATTAATAAACCTATTTTACACTTCATGCAAATTACCACGAGATATTGATATTAGATATAAGATACAGCGCAATATCTACAGCTGTAAAAGTACGAAAGCGAAGTAATAATAAGTGGCTTAAGGTAATTCCAATATGAAAGTTTGTAGTGATAAAAATTTGATAATGCAATACGATTGTTAATATTATAGTTCTATGAAAATGTAACAATAGATAACTAAATTATTTTACTATTAGTATATTTAAGAAATTATCATTATAGATTTGATCGTTCATATAAGCATCATATTAAGTTTCAACACAATTATTTTGTTACTATGAGTATATGATAATAATATTACGTAATTATTTATAGCTGTTATTACATTAAACATAGATGTATTTATTTTTATATGTTACACTCTAAGAATTAACTAAGTGAAATAGCGTAAAAATAAAGGCTTCGTTGGTTTAAGCTATTTTTATAAAGGATGCCACAGAATGTACGATATATAATGATTACAATATTTTTTAGCAACAACTCTAGTCCCACACTTTTGAAGGTTTATTATAACATTCTGTGGCACTTTTGAGCTTGCGCATTTTTCATGTCTAGTTTAATATTTTTTTAAGGCAACGCTTGTAATAACTCTAGTTAAACAGGATATATATTAATAATAAATTATCGTTGTAATGTAATTAGATTATGTAATTGTTATTATAAATTATCTTATAAATATTAGTGTAAGATGTATAAAAATATTTTCAGACTTTTAATATAAACAACTACAAAAAACAATCAATATTAAATCAATATATTATACATAATAGAAAACAAAATATACAATACAAAAACAAAATATTTACATACATTTGCAATTATCAGTGTATATACATTTTCTTTATATTCCCTGAGCAAATTAATAAGATTTGTTTTTATTGTACATAATTTGATGACTTGTTGGAGTGTATTAAAAGATAGCAACAATTTGTGATTAAATTGTTATCTTAAGCAACTCACTTTTTAATAGTTGTTGGCTGAGCGAAATTGTAAAAGCCTATGAGCAAATATAAAAAAAAATACACAAACAACATTTCCTTGTGTTATTACAACATTAGATAAAATAATTGAGCAATGTCGTTATATTTTGCTCTTATTGCACATTAATAGTGTTTCTATTTTTCGGCACAAATCCATTACGGCAGTCCATTACTGGTACTTTATTTTATCGAATTAGTAAGTATGAAAGTCGAAGTTAACCTCGGCAGGATTTGAACTTAGAATGCAAAGGACCATAACAATACTGCAAAGCATGGTGTCTGACGCTCTACCAATACTTGTGTTGAGCTGGTCATTAATTTATGGTGGTCGTGCGTGAAGTAGAGCAATCGCTAGTTGAAATATTATGAACAAAACATTTTTATTTGCCGAAGAACATATTTTCAATACTGTTTGTGAATGTGACGAAGGAAATACATTCTGATATGGAACAGTGTACAAAGTGTGTCTGTGAATAACATAATGTTACCTCATGTTGTTGTCAAGACATAATGGATTTCGTTTATCCAGTTAGAAGATGAAACCTAGCCATCTCGGATTAGTTATATTTCATGCCATGTGTAAACGTGTTTGAGGATAGCAAAATATGCGCGTTAATTATAATAATTAGTTAATAATATTACAAAATATACCTAATTAAACTCTTTGCTTGAAATGTTATCATTCTTCGTTTATAGAGAGAGAGAGAGAGAGAGAGAGAGAGAGAGAGAGAGAGAGAGAGAGAGATTTATCTAGTCCTTCGCTCAAGATTAATCTATAAGTTTAGATGTTTGCCTTCGTTTAAGTAAATATTACAGTAAGATTTTTAATATAAACAACTACAAAAAACAATTAATATTAAAACGAAAAAATTATCAATGATAAAAGAAGCGGATGCAACTTTTTTTTTTATAAAGTTATATTCCTGTTTCTTTAAAGAACATTTCATTTTTGTTCTATTGTAGGCGAAATAATGCAATGGTTTAATAGGGAAGATATAACTTACGAATTATGTCTCTAACCGTGTAACGCTTTTTAAGTAGATAACTACAATTGAAAATACTAAAGAAATGGAACCAACAATTCAATTTGAAAGTCGTCTAGTGACAGTGTATTACTGGTACTTTATTTTATCGACCCCGTAACGATGAAAGGCAAAAATGCAAATGCTTAAAATTTAAATTGCCTTAATTCTATCGTCTGCTGTTTCATTAAAGGGAGATTCTCGTCTGTATTTAATTCTATCGTCTACTGTTCCACTAAACAGATATACCTCCACTATCGTCTCTATTTATACATTTTAACTTATAACTTATACACATTTGATTTGAAATATTTTATCTAGTCCCCCCTCTCAATATTATGATGATTTCTTTCGAATGAAACAGTTCTAGTCCTGTAGAAGCCATTTATATATATAATTGAACTGAGTTAAAAATTCACAATATTTATAATTAAATAAGCTCATATATATATGTGTGTATTTATCTGTTTATTGTATTATATATAATGTGTGTATATACAGGATGTCCCCCAAAAATATATACACACTTCAACAGCATTCTAATAACTATTGCCTGTACAGGTAATCAAAGTGTCAATCGAATGTTAGTTTCGTGTTTTAACAGTACAAATTTACAATACACACATAAAACCAGTGTATATACATACATGAATGTGTATACACATACATGAATGTGTATATACAATATATATGTATATATATATAGACACATATATTCACGGTGCAACGGTACATTAAAATATAGATGCGGGAGAGGGGGGTGTATATATAGGGGCGCTGGGGATAAAGGAGTGTAAAGCGTGTGTAATTGATATATTGAAGGAGAGGAGCGTGCAGCGATAGAGTAACAAATATATAGAGAGGGGGAGAGATGGTATTGAAGGGGAGGAGTGCAAAGCGAAAGAGTAAGAGATATAAATAGAGACGGAACAGATAGAGAGAAACAGGCGTAAGTAACAGTGGAAGAGATATAGAGAGAGGTACTCTGATTGGTTGAAAATTAGCCAATGACATACGATCACCACCACGGCTATCCCCGAAAAATTTTTAAAGAAGCTAGGCATATATGTTAGAACACGAAAAGTGAACATTCTGTGTTTCACACTTTTCGTGTTCTAACAGATATGTGTGCATGTATGTATATTTATATATATACATACTACTGTACGTCTGTATACATATATGTATGTACGTGTACATACTTATATTTAAAAACAGCCGTACCAAGAGTGGAAATGAAATTTCGTTTCATTTTTCCGTTTATCGTTTTCGGTGCACCCGGCCGATTAACCCACTCGATATGCAAATTGGGCTACTCAGCCGTTAATATGCATATGGTAAGTATATACGTTCAACAATCTGGCAGTAAGGTATACGTTGCTGACGATAGATAATAAGCTTGAAACTAGTACAGTGTTCCTTTGTCAGTTTTGAACAAACGAGCAACCATGGTTGCTGGACACTACGGCTTAATACGGGATGTTTGTTTACAAACACACCGAGTATTATAATAAATGTTCTGTGAATCCATACGTGCCTGTATATATGTGTGCATGTATGTATATATATATATACATACTACTGTACGTCTGTATACATATATGTATGTACGTGTACATACTTATATTTAAGTAACAGCCGTACTAAGAGTCGGAAATGAAGTTTCGTTTCATTTTTTCCGTTTATCGTTTTCGGTGCACCCGGCCGATTAACCCACTCGATATGCAAATTGGGCTACTCAGTCGTTAATACGCATAAGGTAAGTATATTAATGTTATTAACGATATACTGTGAAAGGAAGTAGAAGAGTGGGTGAGTTATGAATTTAGAGGAATTATTTAGTGTTTAAGTTTGTTTTTATGTAATGTAATATGTGTGCGTAATTTTTGTAAATAGTTTGTTTATCAATGAGCGCAGAAAGCAAAGAAGACATTAATGTTTAAGAAAGAAAAAATCTAACATCAAAATATATATGTTTACGAAATATTTTCTAATGGTAATAATATAATATAATAAAGAAGATTAGTTAGGGTTTGTTTTTATGTATTGTAATATGTAATATGTAAAAGTCAGACGAGCATGACAGGAAGAAAAATATAAGGAACTTAGGAGGAAAAATCTAACGTAAAAAGAAATGTTTATGTTTACGAAGGATTATTCAGTGGATTGGCAGTATCGGTAGAGGGTCGGAGGCCATGCTTTCCAGCATAGTTACGTCCCTTTACGATCTGAGTTCAAATCCCGCCGAGGTTGACTTTGCCTTTCATCCTTACGGGGTCGATAAAATAAAGTACCAGTAATGCACTGGGTAATTGCTGGCCTTGTGCCTAAAGTAGAAACAATTATTATGTACTGGGTAATTGCTGGCCTTGTGCCTGAAGTAGAAACAATTATTAAATGTAATATAATGTATTTAAAAGGTAATAATCATTTTTATGGCCAATGATATGAAGAAAGATGGAAGAGTGGATATGTTGTGGTGAGTAATAATAAGAATTGAGAAGTAGTTAGGAAGAAAAAGTACAGATTAGAGGTTAGAAATTAAAATGGATGCAGTAAAAGCCAGTTAGACCATTATTCACCAGAGTCCTCCATACTTGGGGCAGTCAGGAGCTCAGCCGATGGGGTCCCGAATTCTTCATATATATATATATATATATATATATATATACACTGATTAACGTATGCGTGCACTCTGAATAATTGTTTCGTATTCCGAATACAAATGTAATTTTTTACGAATGACTTTTTACAGCAAGAGATAAAGGGAGAGAGAGACAGAGAGAGAACAAAAAGGAACGAGTACTATTTACAGCAGAAACAGTTTGCATAATAAAGATATTGGCATGTTTGCGGGCGCATTGATAAACGAAACAAAACAAGGCTCTCTAATTACATTTGGTATTCAAAAGAATAGCAGTATGAAGTGGGGGATTGTTGAATTGATCCAGACGAATTTAAAACGACAGTTAACCGAGAAGGGTTTCATACATATGATTCTTGATGAAATGAACGGCTACGTTACTTCAACGAACCACTCACTAAACTCTCTCTCTCTCTCTCTCTCTCTCTCTCTCTCTCTCTCTCTCTCTCTCTCTCTCTCTCTCTCTCACTCCATCCACACACTCCTCATGTCCCCTGTTTTACCAGTTAACCCCCAATTTCTACACCATTTTCCAGTGAGGAAGCTAAGTGGAAAGAGAAAGAACACACATACTATCACACACATTTCACATACACACAGCAGAGACACAGACACACATACATACCCATCATACTACACCACACACACAAGCAACACTTCACACACACAACTCATACAACACAGCACGCATATAAAACATACATACACCACACACACAACCAACACACACCACACACCACACACACCACCACCACACACCAGAACCCCACACCACACACCACACACACCACCACCACACACCAGAACCACACACCACACACCACACAACACAACACACCACCAACAAACACTCATCAACGCCACCACCAGCACAAAACACACATCAACACCACCACCACCACCACACACCACACACCACACACCACCACACACCAGAAACACACACCACACACGACACAACACCACACACACTACACACCACCACCAAACACACATCCACACACAACCACCACCACCACCACACACCACACACCACACACCACCACCACCACCACCACACACCACACACCACACACCACACACCACCACCACACACCAGAAACACACACCACACACGACACAACACCACACACACTACACACCACCACCAAACACACATCCACACACCACCACCACCACCACACACCACACACCACACACCACCACACACCAGAAACACACACCACACACGACACAACACCACACACACTACACACCACCACCAAACACACATCCACACACCACCACCACACACCACACACCACCACACACCACCACCACCACACAACACCACCACCACCACACAAACATCAACACCACCACCACACACACATCAACACCACCACCACACACAACACACCAACACACACCACCAACACACACCACCACCACCACACACCACCACTACACACCACACACCACCACCACACATCACCACCACCACACACCACACACCACACACCACACACCACAACCACCACCACAATACACAAACACCACCCAGAAACAGAACACACACCACCACCACACGCCACCACCACTCACAACACACCAACACACACCACCACCAGACACCACCACCACCACACACCACCACTACACACCACACACTACCACCACACACAACAGACCAACACACACCACCACCACACACCACCACCACCACACACCACCACCACACACACATCAACAGCTTCACCGCAAAACAGAAACACACCACACACCACCACCACAACCACCACACACCACACACCAAACACCTCCACACACCAAACACCTCCACACACCAAACACCTCCACACACCACCACAACACACCACACACCAAACACCTCCACACAGCACACACCACCGCATACCACCATCATCACACACCACCACACACCACCACACACAGTTCAACACCACCACCACAATTCACAAACAACACACAGAAACACACCACACAAAAACACACCACACACCACACACCACCACCATAACTACCACCAAACACCACACACCAACATCACACACCACACACCACCACCACACACACCACCACCACACACCAACACCACACACCACCACACACACATCAACACACACCACTACCACCAAACACCACACACCAACATTACACACCACACACCACCACCACACACACCATCACCACACACCAACACCACACACCACCACACACACATCAACACACACCACCACCACCACACACACCACCATACACCACACACCACCACCATACACCACACACCACACACCACCACCACACACCACCACCATACACCACACACCACACACCACCACCACACACCACACACCACCACACAGAAACACACCACACACCACACACCACACACCATACACATTACCACAACACACCACACACCAAACACCAGCACACCACACACCACCACACACGATCACACACCACCACCACCACCACCACCACCACCACCACACACCACAAACCACCACCACACACCACCACCACACACCACAGACCACCACCACACACCAGACACCACCACCACACACCACCACACACCACCACCACAAACCACCACCACACACCACACACCACCACCAAACACACCACACACCACCACCAAACACATCAACACCACCACCACAAAACAGAAACACACCACACACCAAACATAACCACACCACACACACACCACCACACACACACACCACCACCACACAGAAACACACCATGCACCACCACACACACTACACACCACCACCACACACGACCCCCCACCAACAAACACACATCACCGGCACAAAACACGCACACCACCAACATCAAACACACACACAGACCACTATACAGCACACACACACACCACCACCATCACACACACCACTACCACCACCACTACACATACACTACCACCACCACCACCTCCACCACACACACACCACACACACACCACCACGCACACCACACACCACCACCACACGCACACCACCACACACACCACCACCACCAAACACACATCAACACCACCACCACCACCACCACAAAACACAAACACCACACCACCACACACCACCACCACACACCACCACCACACACACACCACCACCACCACCACACACACACCAGTACAACCAAACACACATCAACACCACCACCACCACAAAACACAAACACCACACAGAAACACACCACACACCACCACAATCACACACATACATAAAGGCCAAAGAAGAGGTTAGTAAGAAAGGGAGGTAACTCACATCCTAAATCTCCCCATCCAGCAGTGATACATGATTTATTATCAAATGTTTCCCCCTCCATTGCCAACGGAGCGTACTGTACACAATTGTCAGTTTTAATAGGGTTCCACAAGATCAAAACAGCGATGTCATTCTCTATTGAGTGGAGGTTAAACATGGAGAGAAATGAAACAATTAAAACAATAAAAATTAAATAAGAAAATGAATTTTGAACTTAATTTCAAATAGAAATAGTTTAATACTAGTGTTGGTAACTAACAGATGGTGTAATTTTATTATTCTAAGTAACAGATGATGTAATATTAATATTGGTAACTAACATATGGTGTCATACTAGTATTCTAGCTAACAGATGGTGTAATACAAGTATTGGTAACTAACAAATGGTGTAATACTAGTGTTGGTAACTAACAGATGGTGTAATACTAGTATTGGTAACTAACATATGGTGTAATACTAGTATGCTAACTAACCGATGGTGTAATACTAGTATTGTTAACTAACATATGGTGTAATATTAATATTGGTAACTAACAGATGGTGTAATGTTAGTATTGGTAATTAACAGATAGTGTAATACTAGTATTAGTAACTAACATATAGTGTAAAGCTAGTATTGGTAACTAAAAGATGGTGTAATACTAGTATTGGTAAAATAATGGTGTAGTACTAGTATTGGTAGTTAACAAATTGTGTAGTACTAGTTTTGGTAACTAACAGATGGGTTAGTACTAGTTTTGGTAATTAACAGATGATGTAGTACTAGTTTTGGTAACTAACAGATTATGTAATACTAGTTTATGTAACTAACAGATGGTGCAGTTCTTCTATTCGTCGCTAATATATGTTGTAGTACTAGTATTGGTAACTAACAGATGGAGTAATAGTAGTTTTGGTACTTAACAGATGATGTAGTACTAGTTTTGGTAACTAACAGATGGTGTAGTACTAGTATTGGTAACTAACAGATGGTGTAATATTAGTACTGGTTACTAAGAGATAGTGCAATAACAGTTTTTTTAGTTTACAAATGGTGTAGTACTAGATTGGGTAGATAACAAATGGTTTAGTACTATTATTGATAACTGCACATATGTTGTAGCACTAGTTTGGATCACTAACAGATGGTGTAGTATTAGTATTGATAACTAACATATACTGTACTACTAGTATTGGTAAATAACAGATGGTATAATGGTAGTTTTTGGTAACTAACAGATGGTGTGATACTAGTATTGGTAGCTAACAGATAGTGAAATACTAGTATTGGTAACTAAAATATGGTGTAATAGTAGTTTTCTAACTAACCGATGGTTTAATACTAATATTGGAAACTTACATATGGTGTAATACTAATATTGGTAACTAACAGATAGTGTCATACTAGTATTGGTAACTAACATATAGTGTAAAGCTAGAATCGGGAACTACAGATGGTGTAATACTAGTATTGGAAACTAAAAGATGGTGTAATACTAGTATTGGTAACTAACAGATAGTGTAGTACTAGTATTGGTAACGAATAGATGGTGTAATTCTAGTATTGGTAACAAAGGGATGGTGTTATACTAATATTGGTAATTAACAGATGATGTAACACTAGTATTGCAAACTAACAGATGGTGTAGTAATAGTATTGGTAACTAACAGATGGTGTAGTACTAGTACTGGTAGTTAGCAGATGCTGTAATACTAGGAGTGGTAACTAATAGATGCTGCAGAACTAGCTATGGTAAGTAACATAATGCGTAGTTATAGATTTGTTAGTTAACAGATGGTGTAGTACTAGTATTTGTAACTAACAGATAATGTAGTACTAGATTTGGTAGCAAACATATGGTCTAGTACTAATATTTGTAATTAACAGATGGTGTAATACTAGTATTGGGAACTAACATATGGTTTGGTACTAGTATTTGTAGTTAACATAAGGTGTATTATTAGTATTGGTAACTAACAGAAGGTGTGGTACTAGTATTGGTAACTAATAGATGGTCTAATACTAGTATTGTTAAGTAACATATAATCTAATGCTAGTATTGGTAAGTAACAGATGGTGTAGTACTAATATTGGTAAGTAACAGATGGTGTAAGAGTAGTACTGGTAACTAGCAGATGGTGTAATACTAGTATTGGTAACTAACAGATAGTGTAATACTAATATTGGTAATTAAATGAGGTGTAATGCTACTATTGGTAACTAACATATGGTGTAATACTAGTATTGGTAACTAACAAATTGTGTAGTACTAGTATTGGTAACTAACAGAAGGTGTAGTACTAATATGTATAACTAACATATAGTGTAATGCTAGTATTGGTAACTAACAGATGGTGTAATACTAGTATTCAAACTAACAGTTAGTGTAATACTAATACTGGTGTGTAATAGATGGTGTAATACTAGTATTATTAACTAACAGATGGTGTAGTACTAGTATTGGAAACTAATAGATGGTGTAATACTAGTATTATTAACTAACAGATGGTGTAGTACTAGTATTGGAAACTAATAGATGGTGTAATACTAGTATTGGTAACTAATATATAGTGTAATGCCACTATTGGTAATTAACAAATTGAGTAATACAAGTATTGGTAACTAACATATGGTGTAATACTAGTATTGGTAACTAACAGATGGTATAATGCGAGTATTGATATCTAACAGATGGTGTAATACTAATATTGGTAACTAATAGATGGTGTAGTACTAGTATTGGTAACTAATAGTTGGTCAAAACTAGTATTGGTAACTAACAGATGGAGTAATGCTAGTATTGGTAACTAACATATGGTCTAATACTAGTAATGTTAACTAACATATGGTGTAATACTAGTTTATGTAAATTAACAGATGGTGTAGTACTAACATTGGTAGCTAATATATGATGTAGTACTAGTATTGGTAATTAACAGATGAGGTAATAGTAGTTTTGGTAGTTAACAGATGATGTAGTACTAGTTTTAGAAACTAATTGATGATGTAGTACTAGTATTGGTAACTAATAGATGGTGCAGTAATAGTTTTGTTAGTTTACAAATGGTGTAGTACTGGATTGGGTAGATAACAAATGGTTTATTACTATTATTGATAACTGCACAGATGTTGAAGCACTAGTTTGTGTCAATAACAGATGGCGTAGTATTAGTATTGGTAACTAAACATATACTGTAATAGTATATTGGTAGCTAACATATGGTGTAATACTAGTAGTGTTAACTAACATATGGTGTAATACTATTATTGTTAACTAACATTTGGTGTAATATTAGATTTGGTTACTAACAGATGGTGTGATACTAGTATTCGTAACTAACAGATGATGTAATACTAGTATTGGTAACCAAAAGATGGTGTAGTACTAATTTTTGTAACTAATAGATAGTGTAATACTGGTATTCTAACTAACAGATGGTCTAATACTAATATTAGGTAAATAACAGAGGGTTTAATGTTAGTATTGGTAACTAACAGATAGTGTCATACCAGTATTGGTAACTAACATATAGTGTAAAGCTAGTATTGGTAACTAACAGATTGTGTAATACTAGTATTGGTAAATAATAGATGGTGTGATACGAGTATTGGTAACAAAACAATGCTTTAGTACTAATATTGGTAACTAACAGGTGGTGTAATACTAGTATTGTAAACTAACAGATGGTGTAGTACTATTATTGGTAACTAACAGATGGTGTAGTACTAGTATTTGTAGTTAACAGTTACTAGGAGTGGTAACTAACATATGGTGTAATACTAATATGTGTAACTAACAGATGGTTTAATGTTAGTATTTGTAAATAACATATGGTGTAATACTAGTATTGGTAACTAACAGATGGTTTAATGCTAGTATTGGTATTTAACAGATGGTGTAATACTAATATTGGTAACTAACAGATTGTGTAGTACTAGTTTTGGTAACTAACAAATGGAGTAATACTAGTATTCTAATTAACAGACGTAATAATAATATTGGTAACTAAAAGATCGTGGAATAATAGTATTGTTAAATAACAGATGGTGTAGTACTTGTATTGGTAACTAACAAAATGGTGTAGTACTAGTATTGGTAACTAACAAATGGTGTATTACTAGTATTGGTAACTAGCAGATAGTGTAAAGCTAGTATTGGTAACTAAAAGATGGTGTAATGCTAGTATTTGTAACTGACAAATGGAGAAATAAGAGTATTCTAATTAACAGATGGTGGAGTACTAGTATTGGTAACTAACAGAATGGTGTAATACTAGTATTCATACTAACAGATGGTGTAATAATAGTATTGTTAACTAACAGATGTTGTAGTACTAGTATTATTAAATTACACATAGTTTAGTAATATTATTAGTAACTAACAGATGGTATAATACTAGTATTGGTAACTAACAGATGCTGAAATACTAATATTGGTAACTAACAGATTATGTAATACTAGTATTCATAGCTAACATATGGAGTAATACAGGTATTGGTATCTAACATTTGCTGTAATACTAGCATTGGTAACTAACTGATATTGTAATACTAATATTGGTAACTAACAGATGGTGTAATACTAGTATTCTAACTAACAGGTGGTGTAATACTAGTGTAGTACTACTTTTGTTAACTAACAGATTGTATAATATTAATGTTGGTAACTAACAACTCGTGTAGTACTAGTATTATTAACTAACAAATGGTATAGTAAAAATATTGGTAACTAACAGATGTTGTATCACTAGCATTGTTATCAAACAGATGGTGTAATACTAGTATTGGTAACTAACAGATGGTGTAATATTAGTATTAGTAACTAACAAATGGTGTAATAGCAATATTGGTAACTAAAAGATGATTTAATGCTTGTATTGGTAACTACAAGATAGTGTAATACTAGTATTGGTAACTAACATAGTGTAGTACTAGTATTGGTAACTAACAGATAGTGTAAAGCTAGTATTGGTAACTAACAGATGATGTATACTAATATTGGTAACTAACAGATGGTGTAATACTAATATTGGTAACTAAAAGATGGTGTAACGCTAGTATTGGTAACTGACAAATGGAGTAATAATATTATTCTAATGAACAGACGCTATAATACTAGCATTGGTAACTAACAGATGGTGTAGTACAACTATTAGTAGGTAAAATGGTGTAGTACTAGTAATGGTAACTAACATAAGATGTAATACTAGTATTGGTAACTACCAGATGTTGTAATACTAATATTGGTAACTAAAAGATGGTGTAGAACTAGTCTTGGTAACTAACAGATGATGTAATATTAGTTTATGTATCTAACAGATGGTGTAGTACTACTATTGGTAACTAGCAGATTCGTGTAGTACTAATATTGGTAGTTAACAAATAGTGTAGTACTAGTTTGGTAACAAACAGATGGTGTATTACTAGTGTTGGTAGTTAACAGATGATGTAGTACTAGTTTTGGTAACTAACAGATGTAGTACTAGTATTGATAACTAACAGAAGGTGTAATACTAGTATTGGTAACTAACAGATGGTGTAATACTAGTGTTGGTAACTAACATATGTTGTAATGTTAGTATTGGTAACTAACATATGATGTAATAATAGTATACTAACTAACCGATGGTGTAATAGTAATATGGGTATCTAATAGATGGTGTAATACTAGCATCGGTAACTAACAGATGTTGTAATCTAGTATTGTTAACCAACAGATGGTGTAGTACTAGTATTTGTTAATAACAGATAATGTAATGCTAGTAATGGTAACTAACAGGTGGTGTAATATTAATATTTGTAAATAGCAGATGTTCTAGTATTATTATTCTAAGTAACAGATGATGTAATGATTATATTGGTAAATAACAGATGGTGTAGAACTAGTATTCTAACTAACAGATGGTGTAATACTAGTATTATTAACTAACACATGCTGTAGTACTTGTATTGGAAAGTAATAGATGGTGTAATACAAGTAATGGTATATAATAGATGGTGTAGTACTAATATTGGTATTTAACAGATGGTGTAATGCTAGATTTGGTAACTAACAAATGCAGAAATACTAGTATTCTAATTAACAGACGGTGTAATACTAGTATTGGGAACTAACAAATGGTGTTGTAAGAGTATTGGTAACTAACACATGGTGTAATTCTAGCTAACAGACGGTGTAATACTAGTATCGGTAACTAACAAATGCTGTAATACTAGTATTGGTAACTAACAGATGGTGTAGTACTAGTATTGTTAACAAACAGATAGTGTAGTACTAATATTGGTAACTAAGAGATGGTGTATGCTATTTTGGTGAGTATCAAATGAAGTAATACTAGTATTCTAATAAACAGACGGTGTAATACTAGTATTGGCAACTAACAGATGGTGTAATACTAATACTGGTAACTAACAGATGTGTAATTCTACACTTGTTAAGTAATAGATGGTGTAATACTAATATTGGTATCTAACAGATGGAGTAATACTAGTATTGGTAATTATCTGATGCTCTAATACTAATATTGGTAACTAATAGATGGTGTAATACTAGTATTGTTAACTTACAGATGGCGCAGTACTAGTATTGGTAACTACCAGATGGTGTAACACTAGTATTGGTAACTAAGAAATGGTGTAATACTAATATTGGTAACTAACATATGGTGTAATACTAGTATTCTAACTAACAGGTGGTATAAACTAGTGTAGTACTAATTTTGTTGACTAATAGATGGTGTAGTACTAGTATTGGTAACTAACAAATGGTGTAGTACTCATATTGGTAACTAACAAATGGTGTAGTACTAGTATTGTTAACTAACAAATGGTGTAGTACTAATATTGGTAACTAACAGATGGTGTAATACTAGTAGTATTAACTAACAGATAGTGTAGTACTATTATTGGAAACTAATAGATGGTGTAATACTAGTATTGGTAACTAACAGATGGTGTAATACTAGTATTGGTAACTAACAGATAGTGTAATGCTAGTAATGGTATCTAACAGATGGTGTAGTACTAATATTGGTATTTAACAGATGGTGTAATGCTATTATTGGTAACTAACAAATGGTATAATGCTAGTTTTGGTAGCTGTCAAATGGAGTAAGACTAGTATTCTAATTAACAGACTGTGTAATAATACTATTGGTAACTAACAGATGGTGCAGTACTAGAGTTGGTAACTAACATATGGTGTAGTACTAGTATTCGTAAGTAACATATGGTGTAATACTACTATAGGTAGCTAAAAGTTGGTGTAGTACTAGTATTGTTAACTAACAAATGGTGTAATACTAGTATTGGTAACTACCATATGGAATAATAATAATAGTGGTAACTAAAAGAATGCTGTAATACTAGTATTCTTATTAACAGATGGTGTAATACTAGTATTGGTAACTAACAGATGGTGTAGTACTCGTATTGGTAATTAATATTTGGTGTAAAACTAGTATTGGTTACTAACAGATGGTGTAATATTAATATTGGTAACTAACAGATGGTGTAGTACTAATATGGGTAACTAACAAATGGTGTAGTACTAGTATTATTAACTAACAAATGGTGTAGTACTAACATTGGTAACTAACAGATGGTGTAATAGCAGTATTGTAACTAACAGATGGGGTAATACTAGTATTAGTAACTAACAGATGGTGTAATAGTAATATTGATAACTCAAAATGGTTGAATGTTTGTATTGGTAACTAACAAATGGTGTAATACTAATATTCAAAATAACAGACGGTGTAATACTAGTATTGGTAACTAACAAATGGTGTAGTCCTAATATTGGTAACTAACATATGGTGTAATTCTAGTATTGGTAACTAACAAATGGTGTAATACTAATATTGTTTACTAACTAATGGTGTAGAACTAGTATTGGTAACTAACAGATAGTGTAATGCTAGTAATGGTATATAATAGATGGTGTAGTACTAATATAGGTATTTAACAGATGGTGTAATGCTAGATTTGGTAACTAACAAATGGAGTAATACTAGTATTCTAATTAACAGACGGTGTGATACTAGTATTGGTAACTAACAATTGGTGTAGAAAGAGTATTGGTAACTAACACATGGTGGAATTCTAGCTAACAGACGGTGTAATACTAGTATCGGTAACTAACAAATGGTGTAATACTAGTATTGGTAACTAACAGATGGTGTAGTACTGATATTGGTAAATAAGAGATGATGTAATGCTAGTTTTGGTAAGTAACAAATGGAGTAATACTAGTATTATAATAAACAGACGGTGTAATAAGGTATTGGTAACTAAGAGATGGTGTAATACTAATACTGGTAACTAACAGATGTGTAATTCTAATATTCGTAACTAACAAATGGTGTAATAATAATATTGGTAAGTAATAGGTGTTGTAATACTATTATTCTAAATAACAGTTGGTTTAATACTAATATTGGTAACTAACAGATGATGTAATACTAGTATTGGTAACTAACAGATGGTGTAATACTAATATTGTTTACTAACAGATGGTGTATGAATAGTATTGGTAACTAACAAAATGGTGTAGTACAAGTATTGGTAAATAACACATAGTTTAGTAATAGTTTTGTTAAGTAATAGATGGTGTAATACTACTATTGGTAACTAACAGATGGAATAATACTAGTATTGGTAATTACCTGATGCTCTATTACTAATATTGGTAACGAATAGATGGTGTAATACTAGTATTGTTAACATACAGATGGCACAGTAGTAGTATTGGTAACTACCAGATGGTGTAATACTAGTATTGGTAACTAAAAAATGGTGTAATACTAATATTGGTAACTAACATATGCTGTAATACTAGTATTCGAACTAACAGGTGGTATAATACTAGTGTAGTACTAATTTTGTTGACTAACAGATGGTGTAATACTAGTATTGGTAACTAACAAATGGTGTAGTACTCATATTGGTAACTAATAAAATGGTGTAGTACTAGTATTGTTAACTAACAAATGGTGTTGTACTAATATTGGTAACTAACAGATGGTGTAATACTAGTAGTATTAACTAACAGATGGTGTAGTACTAGTATTGGAAACTAATAGATGGTGTAATACAAGTATTGGTAACTCACATATGGTGTAATACTAGTATTGGTTACTAACAGATGGTGTAATACAAGTAATGGTAACTAACAGATGGTCTAATACTATATTTGGTAACTAACAGATGGTGTAGTACTAATATTGGTAATTACAGATGCTGTAATGCTAGTATTGGTAACTAAGAGATGGTGTAATGCTAGTTTTGGTAAGTAACAGATGGTGTAATACCAATATTAGTAACTAACAGATGGTGTAATACTAATATTGGTAAATAACAAATAGTGTAATACTAGTATTGGTAACTAACAGATGGTGTAGTACTAGTACTACTAACTAACATATGGTGTAGTCCTAATATTGGTAACTAAGAGATGGTGTAATTCTCGTATTGGTAACTAACAAATGGTGTAATACTAATATTGTTTACTAACAGATGGTGTAGAACTAGTATTGGTAACTAACAGATAGTGTAAAACTAGTGTTGGTAACTAACAGATGGTGTAATACTATTACTGGTAACTAACAGATGGTGTAATACTAATATTGGTAACTAGAAGATGGTGTAATGCTAGTATTGGTATATGACAAATGGAGTAATCCTAGTATTCTAATTAACAGAGGTGTTAATACTAGTTTGGGTAACTAACGGATGGTGCTGTACTAGTACTGGTAACTACCAGATGGTGTAATACTACTATTGGTAGATAAAAGATGGAGTAGTACTAGTATTGTTAACTAATATATGGTGTAATACTAGTATTGGTAACTACCAGATGGAGTATTAGTAATATTGGTAACTAACAGAATGGTGTAATATTAGTATTCTTACTAACAGATGGTGTAATAGTAGTAATGTTAATTAACAGATGTTGTAGTACTAGTATTGGTAAATAACAGATGGTGTAATACTAGTATTGGTAACTAACAGATGGGGTAGTATTAGTATTGGTAACTACCTGATGCTGTAATACAAATATTGGTAACTTATAGATGGTGGAATACTAGTATAGTTAACTGACAGATGGTGCAGTACTAGTATTGTTAACTAACAGATGGTGTAACACTAGTATTGGTAACTGAGCAATGATGTGGTACTAATATTGGTAACTAACAAATGTTGTAATACTAAGATTTGTAATTAACAGATAGTGTAATACTAGTATTGGTAATTAACAGATGGTGTAATACTAGTATTCTAAATAACAGACGGTGTAATACTAGTATTTGTAACTAACAGATGGTGTAGTACTAGTATTGTTAACTAACAGATGGTATAATACTAATATTTGTAACTAACAGATGGCGTAATACTGGTATTGGTAACTAACAAATGGTGTAATATTAATATTGGTAACTAACAGATGGTGTAATACTAGTATTCTAACTAACAGCTGGTGTAATAATAGTAATGGTAACTAAGAGACTAACAGATGGTGTAGTACTAGTATTGGTAACTAACAGATGGTGTAATACTAGTATTCTAACTAACAGATGGTGTACTTTTAATAGTGTTAACTAAGATGGTGTAATACTAGTATTCTAACTAACAGGTAGTGCAAAACCAGTATTGGTAACTACAAATGGTGTAGTACTAATATTGGTAACTAACAAACGGTGTAGTACTAGTATTGTTAAATAACAAATGTTGTAGTACTAATATTTGTAACTAACAGATGGTGTAGTACTAGTATTTGAAACTAATAGATGGTGTAATACTAGTATTGGTAAATAACATATGGTGTAATACTAATATGTGTAACTTACAGATGGTGTAATACTAGTATTGTTAACCAACAGATGGTGTAATGCTAGTAAAGGTATCTAACAGATGGTGTAGTACTAATATTGGTATTTAACAGATGGTGTAATGATAGTATTGGTAAATAACAGATGGTGTAATGCTAGTTTGGGGAACTAACAAATAGAGTAATACTAGTATTCTAATTAACAGACGGTGTAATACTAATATTGGTAACTAACACATGGTGTAATTCTAGCTAACAGACGGTGTAATACTAGTATTGGTAACTAACAAATGGTGTAATATAAATATTGGTAATTAAAGATGGTGTAATGCTAGCATTGGTAGCTGACGAATAGAGTAATACTAGTATTCTAATTAACAGACTGTGTAATACTAGTATTGGTAACTAACAGATGGTGCAGTACTAGAGTTGGTAACTAACATATGGTGTAGTAAAAGTATTCGTAAGTAATATATGGTGTAATATTACTATTGCTCGCTAAAAGATGGTCTAATACTAGATTTGGTAAATAACAGATGGTGTAGTACTAATATTGGTTACTAACAGATGGAGTAATAATAAAATTGGTAAATAACACATAGTTTAGTAATAGCATTGATAACTAACAGATGGTGTTATACTAGTATTGGTAACTAACAGATGATGTAATACTAATATTGGTAACTAACAGATGGTGTAATACTATTATTGGTAGCTAACAGATGGTGTAATACTAATATTGGTAACTAACAATGGTGTAGTACTCGTATTGGTAACTAATATTTGGTGTAAAACTAGTATTGGTTACTACCAGATGGTGTAATACTAGTATTGGTAACTAACAGATGGTCTAATACTAGATTTGGTAACTAACAGATGGTCTTGTACGAATATTGGTAACTAACAGATGGTGTGATGCTAGAATTGGTAACTAACAGATGGTGTAATGCTAGCTTTGGTAAGTAACAAATGGAGTAATACTAGTATTCTAATTAACAGATGGTGAAATACTAGTATTGGTAACTAACATATGGTTTAGTACTAATATTGGTAACTAACAAATGGTGTAGTACTAATATTGTTAACTAACAAATGGTGTAGTACTAGTTCTGATAACTAACAGATGGTGTAGTCCGAATATTGGTAACTAACAGATGGTGTAATTCTAGTATTGGTAACTAAGAGATGGTGTAATGCTAGTTTTGGTAAGTAACAAATGGTGTAATACTAATATTGCTAAGAAACAGTTGGTGTAATTCTATTATTCTAAGTAACAGATGGTGTAATACTAATATTGGTAACTAACAAATAGTGTAATACTAGTATTGGTAACTAACAGATGGTGTAGTACTAGTACTGATAAATAACAGATGGTGTAGTCCTAATATTGGTAACTAACAGATGGTGTAATTCTAGTATTGGTAACTAACAAATGTTGTAATATTAATATTGTTTATTAAAAGATGGTGTAGAACTAGTATTGGTAACTAATAAAATGGTGTAGTACTAGTATTTGTAATTAACAGTGGTGTAATACTAGTACTGGTAATTAAGAGATAGTGTAAAGCTAGTATTGGTAACTAACAGATGGTGTAATGCTAGTATTGGCAAATGACAAATGGAGTAATACTAGTATTCTAATTAACAGAGGTGTTAATACTAGTATTGGTAACTAACAGATGGTGCTGTACTAGTACTGGTAACTAACAGATGGTGTAATACTACTATTGTTAGCTAAAATATGGTCTAGTACTAGTATTGTTAACTAAAATATGGTGTAATACTAGTATTGGTAACTAACATATGGTATAATACTAGTATTCTAAATAACAGATGGTGTAGTACTGGTATTGGTAAGTAACAAATGATGTTGTATTAGTATTGCTAACTAACAGCCGGTGTAGTACTAGTATTGGTAACTAAGTGATAATGTAATGCTAGTATTGGTAACTAACAGATGGTGTAATACTAGTATTGTTAACTAACAGATGGTATAATCCTAATGTTTGTAACTAACAGATGGCGTAATACTAGTATCGGTAACTAACAAATGGTGTAATATTAATATTGGTAACTAACAGATGGTATAATATTAGTATTCGAACTAACAGCTGATGTAATAATAGTAATGGTAACTAACAGATGGTGTAGTACTATTATTGGTAACTAACAGATGGCGCAATACTAGTATTGGTAATTAACATATAGTGTAATACTAATATTAGTAACTAACAGATGGTGTATTGTTAGTATTGGTAACTAACAGATATTGTAATAAAAGTATTGGTAACTAACATGTGCTGTAATACTAATATTGGTTACTAACAGATGGAGTAATACTAGTATTGGTAGTTAACAGATGGTGTAATACTAGAATTAGTAATTAACAGGTGGTGTAATACTCGTATTGGTAACTAACAGATGCTGTAATACTAATATTGGCAACTAACAGATGGTGTAATACTAGCATTGGTAATTAACACATGGTATATTATTAATATTGATAAGTAACAGATAGAATAATACTCTTATTATAAGTAACAGATGGTGTAATACTAATATTGGTAAGTATTAAATGGTGTAATACTCTTATTCTACGTAACAGATAGTGTAATACTAGTATTGGTAACTAACGAAAATGGTGTAGTACTAGTATTGGTAACTAACACATAGTGTTATCTAGTATTGGTAACTAACAGATGAGGTAATACTAATATTGGTAGCTAAAAATATTGATATGCTAGTATTGGTAACTGACAAATGGTGTAATACTAGTATTGGTAACTACCAGATTGAGTAATACTAATATTGGTAACTAAAAATGGTTTAATGTTTGTATTGATATCTAACAGATGGTGTAATACTAGTATTCTAAATAACAGACGATGTAATAATAATATTGGTAACTAATAATTGGTGTAGTACTACTATTCGTAACTAATAGATGGTGTAGTACTAATATTGGTAACTAACAGATGGAGTAATGCTAGTTTTGGTAAGTAACAAATTCAGTAATACTAGTATTCTAATTAACAGACAGTGTAATGCTAGTATTGGTAACTAACCGATGCTGTAATACTAATATTGGTAACTAACAGATTGTGTAATACTAGTATTGGTAACTAACAGATGGTGTAGAACTAGTAGTGGTAACTAACAAAATGGTGTAGTAGTAGTATTGGTAAATAACAAATGGTGTAGTACTAGTATTGGTAACTAACAGATTGTGTAAAGCTGGTATTGTTAACTAACAGTTGCTGTAATACTAATATTGGTAACTAACAGATGGTGTAATATTAATAGTGGTAACTAAAAGATGGTGTAATGCTAGTATTGGTAAATGACAATTGGAGTAATACTAGTATTTTAATATACAGAGGGGTTAATACTAGTATTGGTAACTAACAGATGGTGCTGTACTAGTATTGGTAACTAACAGATGGTGTAATACTACTATTGGTAGTTAAAAGATGGTGTAGTACTAGTATTGGTAACTAACATGTGTTGTAATAGTAGTATTGGTAATTAACAGAAGGAGTAATACTAATATTGGAAACTAACAGAATGGTGTAATACTAGTATTTTTACTAACATATGTTGTAATACTATTATTGTTAACTAACAGATATTGTGGTACTTGTATTGTTAACTAATATATGGTGTAATATTAGAATTGGTAACTAACAGATGGTGTAATACTAATATTGCTATCAAACAGATTCTGTAATAATAGTATTGATAACTAACATATGTTCTAATACTAATATTTGTAAGTAACAGATGGTGTAATACTTGCATTGGTAACCAACAAATGGTAAATTATTAATATTGGTAAGTAACAGATGGAATAATACTCTTATTCTAAGTACAAGATGGTGTAATACTAATATTGGTAAGTAACAAATGGTGTAATACTCTTATTCTAAGTACAAGATGGCGCAATACTAGTATTGGTAACTAACAAAAATGGTGTAGTACTAGTATTGGTAACTAACAGATGGTGTAATACTAATATTGGTAACTTAAATATGGTGTTATGCTAGTATTGGTAACAGACAAATGGAGTAATACTGATATTGGTAACAAACAGATGGCGTAATACTAGTATTGGTAACTACCTGATGCTGTAATACTAATATTGGTAACTTATAGATGGTGTAATACTAGTATTAGTAACTAATAGATGGTGTAATAGTAATATTGGTAACTAACGGATGGTGTAGTACTAGTATTGGTAACTAACATATAATGTAATGCTAATATTGGTAACTAACATATGGTGTAATACTAGTAGTGTTAACTAACAGATGGTGTAATACTAATATTGGTAACTAATATATGGCGTATTACTAGTATTGGTAACTATCAAATGGTGTAATATTAATATTGGTAACTAACAGATGTTGTAATGGCAGAATTGATAACTAACAATTGGTGTAATACTAGTATTCTAACTAACAGATGGTGTAATACACTTATTGTTAACTAACAGATTGTATAGTACTTTGTAACTAAAATATGTTGTAACAAATGGTGTAATGTTAGTATTGGTAACTGACAGATAGTGTAATACTAGTATTGGTAACTAACAGATGGTGTCACGCTTGAATTGTTATGTAACAGATGGGGTAGTATTAGTATTGGTAACAAATGGTGTAATACTAGTATTGCTAACTAACATATGGAATAATACTAGTACTGGTAGCTAACAGATTGTGTAATACTAGTATTAGTAGCTAACAGATGGTGTAATACTAGTATTGATAACTAACAGAAGCTGTAATACTAATATTGGCAACTAACAGATGGTGTAATACTAGCATTGGTAACTAACAAATGGTATATTATTAATATTGGTAAGTAACAGATGCAATAATACTCTTATTCTAAGTAACAACTGGTGTAATACTAATATTGGTAAGTAACAAATGGTGTAATACTCTTATTCTAAGTACAAGATTGTGCAATACTAGTATTGGTAATTAACAAAAATGTTGTAGTACTAGTATTGGTAAGTAACAGATAGTGTAAAGCTAGTATTGGTAACTAACAGATCGTATAATACTAATATTGGTGACTAAAAGATGGTGTTATGCTAGTATTGGTAACAGACAAATTGGTAATACTAATATTGGTAACTAACAGATGGTGTAATACTAGTATTGGTAACTACTTGATGCTGTAATACTAATATTGGTAACTTATAGATGGTGTAATACTAGTATTTTTAACTGAATGATGGTGCAGTACTAGTATTGTTAACTAACAGATGGTGTAATACTAGTATTTATAACTAACACGTAAAATAATGCTAGTATTGGTAACTAACAGATTGTGTGATTCTACTGATGGTAACTGATAAATGGAGTAATACTAATATTGGTAAATAACAGATGGTGTAGTTCTAGTATTGGTAACTAACATATGGTATAATACTAGTATTGGTAACTACCAGAGGGAGTAATACTAATATTGGTAACTAACAAAATGGTGTAATACTAGTATTCTTACTAATAGATGGTGTAATAGTAGTATTGTTAATTAACAGATGTTGTAGTATTGGTAAATAACACATAGTTTAGTAATAGTATTGATAACTATCAGATGGAGTAATTCTAGTATTGGTAACTAACAGATGGTGTAATACTGGTATTGGTATCTAACAGATGGTGTAATACTAGTATTGTAACTAACTGATGCTGTAATACTAATATTGGTATATAATAGATGGTGTAATACTAGTATTGTTAACTGACAGATGGTGCAGTACTAGTATTGGTAAGTAACAGATGGTTTAATACTAGTATTGGTAACTAACAAATGGTGTAATAGTAATATTGGTAACTAAAAAATGGTTTAATGCTTGTATTGGTAACTAACAGATGGCGTAATACTAGTATTGGTAACTAACAAATGGTGAAATATTAAAATTGGTAATTAATATATGGTGTAATACTAATATTGGTAACTAATATATGGTGTAATGTTAGTATTGGTAACTAATAGATAGTGTGTAATACTAATATTGGTAATTAACAGAAGGTGTCATGCTAGAATTGGTATCTAACAGATGGTGTAGTACTAGTATTCGCAACTAACAAATTGTGTAGTACTATTGTTGGTAACTAACAAATGGTGTAATACTAGTATTGGTAACTAACATGTGCTGTAATACTAATATTGGTAACTAACAGATGGAGTAATACTAGTATTGGTATCTAACAGATGGTGTAGTACTAGTATTCGTAACTAACAAATTGTGTAGTACTATTGTTGGTAACTAACAAATGGTGTAATACTAGTATTAGTAACTAACAGATGGTGTAATACTAGTATTGTTAACTAACAGATGGTGTAATACTAGCATTGGTCATTAAAAATGGTATATTTTTAATATTGGTAAATAACATATGGAATAATACTCTCATTCTAAGTAACAGATGGAGTAATACTAATATTGATAAGTAACAAATGGTGTAATACTCTTATTCTAAGAACTAGATGGTGCAATACTAGTATTGGTATCTAACAAAAATGGTGTAGTACTAGTATTGGTAACTAACAGATAGTGTAATACTAATATTGGTAACTAAAAGATGGTGTTATGCTAGTATTGGTAACTGACAAATGGAGTAATACTAGTATTGGTAAATACCAGATGGAGTAATACTAATATTGGTAAATAACAGAATGGTGTAATACTAGTATTCTTACTAACAGATGGTGAAATACTAGTATTGTTAACTAACAGATCTTGTAGTACTACTATTGGTAAATAACACATAGTTTAGTAATAGTATTGTTAACTAAAATATGGTGTAATACTAGTATGGGTAGATAACAAATGGTGTAATACTAGTATTATTAACTGATAGATGGTGCATTACTAGTATTGGTAAGTAACCTATGGTGTAATACTAGTATTGGTAACTGTGAAATGGTGTAGTAATAATATTTGTAACTAACAGATGGTGTAATACTAGTATTCCAACTAACAGGTGGTGTAATACTAGTGTAGTACTAATTTTGTTAACTAACAGATGATGTAATACTAGTATTGGTAACTAACAAATGGTGTAGTACTAATATTGGTAACTAACATATGGTATAGTACTAGTATGGCAACTATCAGATGGTGTAATACTAGTTTTAGTACTTAACAAATGGTGTAATAGTAATATTAGTAACTAAAAGATGGTTTAATGCTTGTATTGTTACCTAACAGATAGCGTAATGCTAGTAGTGTTAATTAACAGATGGTGTAATACAAGTATTGGTTACTAACAGATGGTGTAATACTAATATTGGTAATTAACAGATGATGTAGTACGCGTATTCATAACTAATAGTTGGTTTTAACTAGTATAGGTAACTAACAGGTGGTGTAATACTAGTATTGGTAACTAACAGATGGTGTAGTACTAATATTGGTAACTAACAGATGGTGTAATGCTAGTATTGGTAACTAACAGATGGTGTAATGGTAGTTTTGGTGATAAAATGGAGTAATATTAGTATTCTAATTACCAGAGGGTGTAATACTAGTATTGGTAACTAACATATTGTGTAATTCTAGTATTGGTAACTAACAAATGGTGTAGTCCCAATATTGGTAACTAACAGATGGTGTAATACTAGTATTGGTAACTAACAGATGGTGTAATACTAGTATTCTTACTAACAGGTGGTGTAATACTAGTGTAGTACTAATTTTGGTAACTAACAGATGGTGTAATACCAATATTGGCACTAACAAATGGTGTAGTACTAATATTGGTAACTAACAAATGGTGTAGTACTAGTATTGTTAACTAACAAATGGTGTAGTACTCATATTGGTAACTAAGAGATGGTGTAGTACTAGTATTGGTAACTATCAGATGGTGTATTACTAGTTTTAGTAATTAACAAATGGTGTAATAGTAATATTAGTAACTAAAAGATGGTTTAATGGTTGTATTGGTAACTAACAGATAGCGTAATACTAGTATTGGTAATTAACAGATGGTGTATTACAAGTTTTGGTAACTAATAGTTGGTGTTAAACTAGTATTGGTAACTAACAGATCGTGTAATACTAGTATTGGTAACTAACAGATGGTCTAATATTAAATTTGGTAACTAACAGATGGTGTAGTACTAATATTGATGAATAACAGATTGCGTAATGCTCCTTTTGGTAAGTATAAAATCGAGTAATACTTGTATTCTAATTAACAGACGGTGTAATACTAATATTGGTAACTAACAGAGGCTGTAATACTAATATTGGTAACTAACAGATTGTGTAATTCTAATATTGGTAACTAACAAATTGTGTAATATTAATATTGGTAAGTAACAGTTTCTGTAATACTATTATTCTAAGTAACAGATGGTGTAATACTAATATTGGTAACTAACAAATGGTGTAATACTAGTATAGGTAACTAACAGATGTCGTAGTACTAGTATTGGTAACTAACAAATGGTGTAGTACTAGTATTGGTAACTAACAGATAGTGTAAACCTAGTATTGGTAACGAACAGATGCTGTAATACTAATATTGGTAACTAACTGATGCTGTAATACTAGATTTGGTAACTAAGAGATGGTGTAGTACTAATATTGGTAACTAACAGATGGTGTAATGCTAGTATCGGTAACTAACAGATGGTGTAATGCTAGTTTTGGTAAGTAACAAATAGAATAATACTAGTTTTCTAATTAACAGACGGTGTAATACTAGTATTGGGAACAAACAGATGGTGTTATACTAATATTGGTAACTAACAGATTGCGTAATTGTAGTATTAGTAACTAACAAATGGTGTAAAATTAATATTGCTAATTAATAGTTGGGGTAATACTATTATTCTAAGTAAGAGATGGTGTAATACTAATATTGGTAACTAACAAATGGTGTAATACTAATATTGGTAACTAACAAATGGTGTAATACTAATATTGGTAACTAACAGATAGTGTAGTTCTAGTGATGGTAAGTAAGAGATGGTGTAGTCCTGATATTGGTAACTAACAGATGGTGTAATGCTAGTATAGGTAACTAACAGATGGTGTAATACTAGTATTGTTTACTAACAGATGGTGTAGAACTAGTACTGGTAATTAACAAAATGGTGTAGTACTAGTATTGGTAACTAACAAATGGTGTAGTAGTAGTATTGATAACTAAAGATAGTGTAAAGCTACTACTGGTAACTAATAGATGGTGTAATATTAGTATTGGTAACTAACAGTTGGTTTAATACTAATATTTGTAACTAAAAGATGTTGTAATGCTAGTATAGGTAAATGACAATTGGAGTAATACTAGTATTCTAATTAACAGAGGGGTTAATAACAGTATTGGTAACTAACAGATGGTGCACTATTATTATTGGTAACTAACAGATGGAGTAGTGCTAGTATTGGTATCTAACAAAATGGTGTAATACTAGTATTCTTACTAACACATGGTGTAATAGTAGTATTGCTAGCTAAAGGATGGTGTAGTACTAGTATTGGTAACTAACTGACGCTGTAATACTAATATTGGTAAGTAATAGATGGTGTAATACTAGTATTGTTTACTGACAGATGGTGTAATACTGTTATTGGTAACTAACAGATGGTGTAATACTAGTAGTGGTAACTAACTGATGGTGTAATACTAATATTAGTAACTAACAGAAGGTGAAATACTAGTATTCTAACTAACAGATGGTGTAATACTAGTATTGGTAACAAACAGATGGTTTAATACTGGTATTAGTAACTAACAAATTGTGTAATAGTAATATGGTAAGTAACAGATGGTGTAATACTAGTATTATAAATAACAGATGGTGTAATACATCTATTGGAAACTAACAAATGGTGAAGTACTAGTATTAGTAACTAACAGATGGTGTACTATTAGTATTAGTAACTAACAGATAATGAAATGCTAGTATTGGTTACTAACAGATTGTGTAATATTAGTATTGGTAACTAACAGATGATGTAATGCCAGTATTTTTAACTAACAGATGGTGTAATACTAGTATTCTAACTAACAGATGGTGTAATACTAGTATTCTAAATAAAAGATGGTGTAATACTAATATTGGTAACTAACAGATGGTGTAATACTATCATTGTTAACTAACAGAGTGTAGTACCTGTATTGGTAACTAATAGATGGTGTAATACTAGTTTTGGTAACTAACAGGTGCTGTAATTCTAATATTAGTAACTAACAGATTGTGTAATACTTGTATTGGTAGCTAACAGATGATGTAATACTAGTATTAGTAACTAACAGATGCTGTAATACTAGTACTGGTAACTAACAGATGGTGTTGTACTAGTATTGGTAACTAACGGATGGTGGAATATTAGTATTGGTAACTAACAGATGGTGTAATGCCAGTATTGTTAACTAACAGATGGTGTAATACTAGTATTCTAACTAACAGATGGTGTAATACTAATATTGGTAACTAACAGATGGTGTACTGTTAGTATTGGTAACTGACAGATAGTGTAATACTAGTATTGGTAACTAACAGATGGTCTCATGCTAGTATTGGTATCTAACAGATGGTGTAGTAATAGTATTGGTAACTAACAAATGCTGTAATACTTGTATTGGTAATTAACAGGTACTGTAATACTAATATTGTTAACTAACAGATGGAGTCATACTAGCATTGGTAACTGAGAAATGGTATATTATTAATATTGGTAAGTAACAGATGGTGTAATACTCTTATTCTAAGTAACAGATGGTGTAATGCTAGTATTGGTAACTAACAAATGGTGTAATGCTAGTTTTGGTAAGTAACAAATGGAGTAATACTAGTATTCTAATTAACATACTGTGTAATACTAGTATTGGTAACTAACAGATGGTGTTATACTAATATTGGTAACTACGAGATTGTGTAATTCTAGTATTGGTAACTAACAAATCGTGTAATATTAATATTGGTAATTAACAGTTGGTTTAATACTATTATTCTAAGTAACAGCTGGTGTAATACTAATATTGGTAACTAACAAATTGTATATTACTCGTATTGGTAATAACAGATGGTGTAGTACTAGTATTGTTTACTAACAGATGGTGTAGAACTAGTATTGGTAACTAACAATATGGTGTAGTACTAGTATTGGTAACTAACATATTGTGTAATACTAGTTTTAGTAACTAGTAACTAAAAGATGGTTTAATAGTAACTAAAAATGTTTTAATGTTTGTATTGGTAACTAACAGATGGTGTAATGCTAGTATTCTAAGTAACAGACGGTGTAATACTAGTATTAGTAACTAACAACAGGTGTAGTACTAGTATTGGTAACTAACAGATGGTGTAGTACTAATATTGGTAGCTAAAATATGGTGTAGTACTAGTATTGGTAACTAACATATGGTGTAATACTAGTATTGGTAACTAACAGAGTGTGTAATACTAGTATTGGTATCTAACAGATTGTGTAATAGTAATATTGGTAACTAACAGATGGTGTAATACAAGTATTCTAACTAACAGATGGTGTAGTAATAGTGTTGGTAGCTAACATATGGTGTAATACCAGTATTGTTAACTAACATATGGTGTTATACCAGTATTGTTAACTAACAGATGGTGTAATACTAGTATTGGTAGCTATCAGATGGTGCAATACTAATATTGGTAACTAACAGATGGTGTAGTCATAGTGTTGGTAGCTAACATATGGTGTAATACCAGTATTGTTAACTAACATATGGTGTAATACCAGTATTGTTAACTAACAGATGGTGTAATACTAGGGCAAGTGTATATGATACATAAACAGTCAGTCAGGGGCGAATAACCGATGGTCTATTCCTTCTATTTAAACAGTAACAGCACCATAATAATAATAATAAGAAGAAGAAGAGCTGCGCTACTGAATTAAATACTTACTAATTAGATAATCAGACCAAATGAAATTAGCGTGTTTTATAAATGTCTTCACAGTTCTTGTCTGTTTGCCATATTCGTATTTTTTGTTACTTCCAATGTTGACAATGATTTTGTCAATGTTTCCCTCTCTGCAAAATAGTGGTAGTAGTAGTAGTATTAACAGTGATGGTTGTAGTGCTAGCAGAAGTAGTAGTATCTAGAGTAAGAGGGGAGAGAAGTTAGGAAGATGAGGTGGGTAGGAGGACTGGTAATGCAATTAAGACCGCCAACAATTGTTCTAAACAAAACACTCAAAGCTAAGGATATATCAAGAAGAAGAATCATAATATAATTGTCTCTACTTTTGGCACAAGGCGAGCAATTATCCCAGTACATTACTGGTACTTTATTTTATCGACCCTGTAAGTATTAAAGGCAAAGTTAACCTCGGCGGGATTTGAACTCAGAACGTAAAGGATCATAACTCTATGCTGCAAAGCATATGTCTAAGAATATAATTGTTTCTACGTTAGGCACAAGGCCAGCAAATACCCAGTGCATTACTGGTACTTTATTTTATCGACCCCGTAAGGATGAAAGGAAAAGTTAACCTTGGCGGGATTTGAACTCAGAAAGGCAAGGGCCGTAACTCTATACATCAAAGCATGGCGTCCGACCCTCTACCATTACTGCCAATCCACCGCCCTCTAAGAATATAATACGAGTGTGTTTAGTCCATTCGTGATGGACGGTACGCTTTAGTTACATACACACACATCTACACATAAATACATAAACAGACAACAGAAGTGTAAATACACACACAAACACACACATCTATGTAATGATTGAGGAAGGAAGGGGATAGTGAAAGGTTATAGCGACGTGCGTTAATTTTTGTCACCCACCAAGAAGCGAAGTCTCAATCTTTGGTTACCCTAAAGAGTGAGGAGATAGTCTTGGTGCCCTCCTACCGCGGGCAGAAAATTGTGAGGGTCAAAGTGACCCAGGTCTCGCCTGACGTTCCCATACCTTGGTTGGCCGCGTCTGTTCTTGCTGGAATCAAGGACAGGACGACCACGCTGCAAGTACAGAGAATAGGGAGAAAGAACTGGTCAGGTATAGGGATGCAAATGCTAATACAAACCGACGAGGAGTGTATCGAGGCTATCCTGGATATCATAGACCTCGAGAAAGGACTCCAACTTCCTATAAGCATGGAAGGAAGGCGCCCAAATTGCTATCTCCGTGGGTCACCTCGGGGTATTTTGCCCGCAAAAGAAAACGAAGAAGAAGGCCCCGCTCCTTCCGACGCCTGGTCCACTGCGACCAAGAGCAGGATAGGTAACAAAGGCAGCAGACCCTTCCACGGTGAGTAGGAGCGCAACGTCCGTGGCACCTATACCAAGGCCACGGACAACTAAAACATCAGCAGCAGTGGCGGCAACACCAGTAACTACATTTGAAGTAGCTGCACCAGCAACAAAATCGCCAGAGAGGGCTATACTACCATCACCAACAGCCGTGGAGCACATACCCATCCCAGACGCCACGGAATCCGACTTGGAGTGTCAGACGGGAGTGAAGTGGCAAAAGATGCGCCACAAAAACAAAAAAGAAAGAACCACTTAGCTTCGCCCTCCAAAAGCGAGGGCAAACAAAGAGGGGTAAAGGCTGCAAAGCGACTCGAAGCAACGCCACCACCAGCATCACAACAAACACCAACATCGCAAACATAACAAAGCACACATACCCAACAGCAGCAACAAGAAAACAGCAACCAATCCCCCTAAAAAAAACATTACACAGCCATAAACATGGCAAATAACGAACTCTTAGAACATATAAAGCAGCCCACAGACGTTACAGACAAAAAATACTACACCCCACCAACACCAAGAACATTACCAAACATTATAAACATAATTGAAATTAAAATACATTATCAAGATTTAGAAGAAAAATTCCCCAACGCAGTTGGAGACTTCAGAGGTTCGGTTACTAAGAGGATATACACCGACATTATCTTGGAGACACCCATGACTAACCAAAGAGACGGAAAGGTTTGGGTCTTGCCATACAATCCATCTTCCTGGACCCAGAAGGTAAGTCGGTGGTGCTGGACGTGACTGGCAGCGAAGACAATGCTTTCAGGCTAGTAGCCGTCTACTCCCCAGCAGGGATAGGACGGCCAGATTTCTTCAGACGTCTAGAGAACTTTCTGGGTGACTGGAACGGTATCTTAGATACACGCTGGGATTGTGTGGGGCTAGTAAATAAAGGAGGAGGATGCAAAATCCTCACCAACCTGCTCAGACGTTTTCAACTGTCTGACAGGTATCGACTGGATTATCCGAATATGCCAATGTGGACATGGGCAAACCGCATCGGGTCATCCAGATCGTATCTAGATAGGGTATTGTGTAGGGAAACAGGCTAGTATAAGTTGTCCACAATTTAAAGTAGTCGGCTACTCGGACCCCAGATTTGTGATCTGTGAAGTCGATTTAGATAGACTTCATAGGCAAGGACCTGGTTACTGGAGGCTGAACGCGTCTTTTCCGGCGCGCAAAGTCTAGAGCCCGGATTAGCGTATTAGTTAAGCGGGCTTTGATGGGAGCGGTCGTCAACAACAGGTGGTGGTTTGCCCTGAAAAGGGCAATTAAAGTAGAGTCGATTAGGTTTAACAAAGGAGTAGCGATAGAGGAAAATAGAGTAGTGGGAGAGGTAGTCAGAAAGCTAGAAGAGGCGTTTAGACAGGCATCGCAACCGACGTGCTTGCGGCGAGATTGGCACTCGACCAATTCTTCAACGAAAAACACGAAGGCTGTGTTGTCAGAGCTATCGATAACTTCAGGCCCATAACTCTGCTAAACGCAGAGTTCAAGATTTTGGCCAGGGTGTTAGCAACGAGGTTGGCCCTTGTCGTCGAGGATCTGGCGGGAGAGGCGCAGACATGCGCCATTCCAGACAGATCCATACACGGCATCCTCCATCTCATGCGATACATCGTAGAGAGGGTGGTTAAGGAACCTGGCACGGGTGGGGCCCTGATCAACTTGGATCCAAAGCATTCGATAGGGTCGACCATCGGTACCTGGCGGCGGTCCTCGAGGAAGCCGGTTTCGGGCCCGTTTTCAGGGGTTGGATCGCTGCGATGTACAGCGACATCTTCTCGGTTGTGAGGGTGAACGGTCACCTGTCGCAGCCGCTCAGGATCATGCGCTCGCTCCGCCAGAATTGTCCCCTCTCGTCCCTCTTGTACGTATTGGCTCTCGAGCCGTTACTGCACAAATGATGAGGGGCGTCCCACGCGAACTAGAATGCGGGAAATCCGTATCGGCTTACGCCGACGACGTCACCGTGATGGTGTCGAGCACCAGACACGTCCACATGCTAGCACCGCTCTCAAGTAATACGAAGCGGTGATGGGTGCAAAGATAAACCAGGAAAAGTCGGTGGGCTTGCAGCTCGGCACCTGGAGAGGCAAGTCCATGCCGTCCGACAGCGTCGTGGGGCGTTGGACGGACGGACCGATTAAATTGTTCGGGGTCTGGTTCGGACCGGACCTCCAGATGGAGAAAAACTGGAGTGTGGTGACGAGCGGGTTCGCCTCCCTCACCCAGAAATGGACCGAGAGGAAGCTGTCCCTGAAAGGCCGGGCGGAGGTGGCGAATGCGTACATCAAATCCGTCACCCGCTACCGCCTGACCGTCGTCCCTTGCCCCGGCCCAACTCTCACCAAAATGGAGCACCTCCTCTTCCGCTTTTTGTGGAAGGGACGCGCTCCCCTCGTCAGACGATCCATCTTCTGTCAACACCCGTTGCGTGAACGACTGGGCCTGCCATGGCTGATGATGCGCAAACATACGCTGAGGCTGCGACATCTCTGGTGCTTCCTTGATGGTGAACAGGTGTGGTCGCCGTTCGCCAGGCACGTTTTCCCACAGCTCGTCTTCTTGACGGAGCTGCAATCCTGGGTCAGGAAAAGATGGAGGGATAGCGCTTGGAAACTGGAATGTCTCCAGGCGCTCACCGCCCTCTGCCAGCTGGGCACCAGTATCGGTGGAACATCCACCTCGGCGTTCTGTATAAGACTAGTAGAGGGCCTGGCAGTGCTACCGGGGAGCGCTGCCGGTTCGAGATAAGCTCTACAGGCACGGAAGTGCGTTTTCAAGTTTCATTGAAGGGGAAAATCAGGGTGGAGAGGCAAGTGCTGCCTTCTAGCAAGTTTGTTGAAAGGAGGGTGAATGTAGCGAGAATGGTCGAGTGAACGGGACCGCTCTGAATATACGCTTGTAGTTTGAGGAATGGAAAAATTGAGAGAGTGTGCTTGCCCCGGTGGTCAGGGTGGCTGTGGTCTTTTGTGTGGTTTTCGCCACGAGTAACCCTCGAATGTTTCCCCCCTAATGGGGAATTTTTCATTGTTTGAATTTTCATTTTTATTGTTTATATAGAGATATTTTATATGTATTTTTTTCTTTTCTTATATAAATAATTGTTTCTACTTTTAGGCACAAGGCCAGCAAATTACCCAGTACATTACTGGTACTTTATTTTATCGACCCCGTAAGGATGAAAGGCAAAATTAACTTCGGCGGGATTTGAACTCAGAATGTAAAGGGACGTAATTACGCTAGAAAGCATGGCGTCCAACCCTCTACCGATACTGCCAATTCACCGCCCTTATATAAATAATGTTTACACGCACAAAACTCACATCGTACCGTCCTGTGCCGTCTGTAATGATTTTCTTGATGTCAGCCCTTGTGGCCAATAAAGAGCGATGGATTGGCAGAATACGGTAGAGGGTCGGACGCCATGATTTGCAGCAAAGAGTTAAAGCCCTTTATGGTCTGAGTTCAAATCACGCCGAGGTTAACTTTGCCTTTCATCCTTACGGGATCGATAAAATAAAGTACCAGTAATTGCTGGCCTTATGATCTGTGAGATCGACATAGACAGATTGCATTGACAAGGACCCGGTTACTGGAACTGAACGCGTCTTTCCCGGCGCACAAAGCCTACAGAGACTGGATTAACGTATTAGTTAAGTGGGCTTTGATGGGAGCGGTCGTAAACACCACCCGTTGTTTCGCCCTGAAAAGGGCAATTAAAGTAGAGTCGATTAGGTTTAGCAAAGGATTAGGAACAGCGGCGGGCCGGTTCGGGGTATGGACTTCAGTGCATACCTCGATAGACTGCCTCGACTCTCGACGACCGCAGCACAGTGTTGCGAAAAGCCAATAACAGCCGGTGAAATACGGGAAGCGATGGCTAACTGCACGAGGGGTAAATCGCCAGGTTTGGATGGTCTGCTCTACGAGCTTTATGCATTTATGCCAGATTTGTTCGGTGACCTCTTGGTAGACTTCTACTGCAACTGGAAGCAGAACGGAGGTGAGCCGTTTTGTGAGCCGGGGAGCGTTGGCGCTGCTGAGAAAAGACCCGAACAAGGGGATATTATCGATAACTTCAGGCGCATAACCCTTCCAAGCAGAGTTCAAGATTTTGGCCAATGTGTTAGCAACAAGGTTGGTGCTTGTCGTCAAGGGTCTGATGGGATAGGCGCAGACATGCGTCATTTCGGACAAATCCATACACGACAACCTCCACCTCATGCGATACAGTAAAAAAAGAGGGCGGTTAAGGAACCTGGCACGGGTAGAACCCTGATCAACTTGGATCGATCCAAAGCATTCGATAGGGTCGACCATAGATACCTGGCGGCGGTACTCGAGACAGCCGGTTTCGGATCCGTTTTCAGGGGTTAGATCGCTGCGATATACAGCGACATCTGCTCAGTTGTGAGGGTGAACAGTCACCTGTCGCAGCCGTTCAGCATCATGCGCTCGGTCCATCAGGGTTGTCCCCTCTCGTCCCTCTTGTACGTATTGGCTCTCGAGCCGTTACTGCACAAACTGCGGGCGACGAGGGGCTTCCCATCTGAACTAGGATGCGAGAAATCTGAGTCGGCTTACGCCGACGACATCACCGTGGGGGTTTGGAGCACCAGACACGTCCAGATGATCGGCACCGCTCTCAAGGAATACGAAGCAGTGACAGGAGCAAAGATAAACCAGGAAAAGTCGCTGGGCTTGCAGCTCGGCACCTGCAGAGGCAGGTCCATGCCGTCCGACAGCGTCATGGGGCGTTGGACGGACGGACCGGTAAATTGCTCGAGGTCTGCTTCGGACCAGACCTCCAGATGGAGAAAAACTGGAGCGAGGTGATGATCAGGGTCGCCTCCCTCACCCAGAAATGGGCCGAGAGGAAGCTGTCACTGAAAGGCCGGGCAGAGGTGGCGAATGCGTACATCGCATCCGTCATCTGCTACCGCCTCATCGTCGTCCCTTGCCCCGGCCCAACTCTCACCAAAATGGAGCGCCTCCTCTTCCGCTTTTTGTGGAAGGGACACGCTCCCATGGTCAGACGATCCATCTTCTGTCAACACACGTTGCGTGGAGGACTGGGCATGCCATGGCTGATGATGCAACATGCGTTGAGGCTGCGACATCTCTGGTGCTTCCTTGACGGTAAACAGGTGTGGTCGCCGTTCGCCAGGCACGTTTTCCCACAGCTCGTCTCCTTGACGGAACTGCAGTCCTGGGTCAGGAAAAGACCGAGAGATAGCGCTTGGAAACTGGAATGTCTCCAGGCGCTCACCGACCTCTGCCAGCTAGGCACCAGTATCGGTTGAACATCAACCTCGGCGTTCTATAGAGGATAGTGTAGGGGAAGAGCGACGACGTTCTCGGAGAGATCCTGAGCGTCGAAGAAGATCAGCTGTTTGCTCTCTTCCGGAGAACTTTCAGCCCAAGGCCTATGGATAACTTCCAAAAATCCCTGGCCTGGCAGTGCTACCGGGAAGCGTTGCCGGTCGAGATAAGCTCTCCAGGCACGGAAGTGCCGTCAGCCGAGCCTGTCCGAGATGCGCGCAGAGCGACGAAACCGTCGTGCACACACTCGTTCAGTGCCCGAGCATTGCTGACTTGTGGAGCTATGTCGAACAGTTGCTGTCGCGTGTAGGACTGATCCGGTTATCGACTGAGTCCATTGTGCAGAGGTCTCCCCGTCTTCCTTCGAGGAGGAAGGGCAGACGGTTTTCATCTGCCTGGTGGCCATGGCGAAAGAGATTGAGTGGTGGACAAGGTTGAAAGGGTTAAAGACAGACACCTTCCTCTTCGGCGAATCCCTAATTAACTTTTTCAAGTTTCATTTGAAGAGGAAAATAAGGGTGGAGAGGCAAGTGCTGCCTTCTAGCAAGTTTGTTGAAAGGTGGGTGAATGTAGCGAGAAGGGTCCGAGTGAACGGGACCGCTCTGAATATACGCCTGTAGTTTGAGAAATGGAAAAATTGAGAGAGGGCGCTTGCCCTGGTGGTCAGGGTGGCCGTGCTCTTTTGTGTGGTTTTCGAAACCAGTAACCCTCTGATGTTTCCCCGCTATTGGGGAATTTTTCATTGTTTCAATTTTCATTTGTATTGTTTATATAGATATATATATATATGTTTCTATGTTTCTTTTTCTTTTCTTATATAAATAATAAAAATATTTACACGCACAAAACCCACATCGTACCGTCCTGTACCGACCTGTGCCGTCTGTAATGTTTTTCTTGATGTCAGCCCTTGTGGCCAATAAAGAAATCATTATTATTATTATTATTATTATTATTATTATTATTATTATTATTATTGGCGACCTACGTAGTAAATCGTATCATCGTGAGCTCCGCAAAGGTTTGTTATTTCCGTTTGTTAAAAATTGTCATTTATGGAAAATATTATTGTTAACTGTTTATAAGCGCACATACATTGTTTTCCGAAAAGGACACCCAAAAAGATTGGAGCCTTGTGCCCAAAATTTAAACTTTTATTATTATCAAAAAAATTTCTTTGAAAAAAATGGCTAATTCACCTCTGCACGAAGCAGCTGAAAGCCTTCCTCACAAATTAACACCTCACACCGACACCACCATTCTAAATGTTACTACGTTTGCCAACACAAAAAAAATATAAGCACTAACAATATTTTAAATTTGTCTCAGGCAGACATTCATTTCCCGCCATTACCAATGACTGCAGGTGTTAAAGCCTCCACCACCACCACCACCGCGACAACCACCACCACCACCACCACCGCGACAACAGAAACAAAAGAAGAAAAAAATAAATTAACTCGTGATGTCGAAATGAAATCAAGCAAAATGGACTCTTCCCCACCAAAGACGACTGACGTCACCACCACCACAACTGAAACTAAAATTAATATTAACGATAGCAACAACAACAACAATGACATTATAAAACCCCCCTCAGTTTCGCCAGAGTAGCAAAACAGTTCGAAGCATTTACGGTAACTCAGGAGGATTTAGAAAATGCCAAACAAATGGTAAAGAAAGATGGGTACAGGGTCAGCCTCACCCCCCACCTAATAAAATGGAGCATCGGCGCTTATGCAGCGTGTCGTATAGAACAATAAATGTAAAATCGCGCCGAGTGGAACGGGCATCCGAGTCCCAAATCCCAAAAGCTTTGGGACATGTGTGGGCAAGAAAAACCGACATCAGACGTGGGCAAAAGTATGGAACCGTGGACGTGTTCTTTGAAACACCAGAGGAGGCTAGAGAACACTCCATGGCCCCATTAAGAAGTGACGACTTCACACTCGTCCCAAGCTATTGTGGCCAGAGACTCGTAAAGATCAGGGTGACCCACGTTCCACCGGCCATCGAAATTCCCTGGCTAATAGCGGCTGTCCTCGCCGGCATCGAAGCCAACACGAAAATAATAGCAATAGCAAAAGAAAAGCAGGAGAACTGGTCCGGATCTGGGATGGAGCTCCTGATGCAAGCGGACCAAAAAAGCATTGAGGAGAGCCCAGAGGTAATAGACCTCACTGACGGCAGCCACCTCACGGTAATTGTCGAGGGCAGAAGACCTAGGTGTGTCGTTTGTGGTGAAGGAACCCACCTAAGGGCTTTCTGCCCTCAGGCTAAAAGGTTGAGGCCACCTCTCCTACCCACCCCAGTGACACAACCATCAACACCACCAGTAGCAGAGATGGCAGCAACAACTGTAGCAGCAACAACAGAAGCAACTATAACAGCAACAACCCCAGCAACAGTAGCAAAACCAACACCACCACCACCACCAGCAAAACCAACACCACCACCACCCAACGCTTCAGAACTAGCACCAGCGCCTACACCAACCACCACGCCACAACCAAAACTAACGGCTGTGGAGGATTTTCCACTCTCCGGCCTATCACAACTGGAGACAGATTGTGACGACGAGGAGTGGGAAACGATATCCGGTAAAAAAAAAAGAAACCAAAAAAGAAAAAATTCTCTTCCTTCCCCCTCCAAAAACAAAATACAGAGGGAAACAAATAAATTAAGAAACAAAACAGATAGGACAGATATGCCACCATCCACACCAGCATCACCAACCCCATCAACCCAAACACCAACACCATCACCATCATTAACCCCAACACCACCATCACCTACACCACAAAAGTCACCAAAATGCGAAACAAACAAACCCACAACAAACGCAAACAAAACAAAACAACCAAAACGATACACACTACACAGCATTAAATTTGAACAACAAGCAATTATTACACTACATCCAACACAACACCAGCAACACAGAAAAAGACTACACAACAATCCCAAAATTCACACCACCTCCACACATACAAATCACTCGCAACACACAGAAAACGTACATGACACTAAAACATAAATTCCCCAAAGACATCGGAGACTTCCGACAAGCACTCTCCACGAGGATTTATAAGGACATCCTTCCGGAGGAGGCCACAAGCAGTGAAAAGGATGGAAAAACCGTCCTTCCCCTACGAGAAGTAAGGTAAGTGGTCTTTCCCATCTTTTCCACTCCTTTTCAACATGACCTCACTCAGAATAGGCAGCATAAATGCGCGTGGCTTGAGGTCATGGAAGCAGGGCCACCTGCTCAACGACCTCAGCTCACTAAACATAGATGTAGTGGCCATCAGCGAGACCAGAATCTCCGAAGCACGGGCTTTCGCACCGATCTTCGGCGGCTACGATGTGTACGCATCTCCCAGCCGTCCGGTATCGGGGGGGGGGGAGTTGCTGTGCTTTTTCGGAGAGGTTTGGATCTTGCCATACGGGCCATCTTCCTGGACCCAGAAGGTAAGTTGGTGGTGCTGGACGTGACCAGCGGAGACGGCCAAGCTTTCAGGTTAGTGGCCGTCTATGCCCCGACAGGAGCAGGGCGGCCTGATTTCTTCCGGCGTCTGGAGACCTTTCTTGGAACGTCCCGCTCTTTAGTGTTAGTGGGCGACTGGAACGGGATCTTAGATGCACGCTGGGATTGTGTGGGATTAGTGGATAGGGAAGGAGGGTGCAAGAGTCTCACCAACCTGCTCAGACGTTTTGAACTGTCTGACAGGTACCGAATGGATTTCCCGAATGTACCAATGTGGACTTGGACAAATCGCATAGGGTCATCCAGATCATATCTAGATAGAGTATTTTGTAGGGAAATAGATAGGTCTAGCATAGGCTGACAACAATTCAAGATAGTCAGCTACACGGACCACAAATTCGTGATCTGTGTGCTGGACTTAGATAGGCTTCATAGACGAGGACCCGGCTACTGGAAACTAAACGCGTCCTTACCAGCGCGCAAGGCCTACGGAGACCGGATTAGCGAACTAGTTAAGCGGGCGTTGACGGGGGCCATCGTCAAAAATAAGTGGTGGTTTGCTCTGAAAAGAGCAATTAGAATAGAGTCCATTAGGTTTAGTAAGATTTTAGCAATAGAGAAAAATAGAGCAGAGGGAGAATTAGTTAGAAAATTAGATGAGGCGCTTAGCAAAGGCATCGCGACCGACGTACTTGCGGCGAAATTGGCCCTTGACCAATTCTTCAATGCAAAGCACGAAGGCTGCGTTGTCAGAGCTAGGGTGCGTGCTCTCAGACACGAGGGGACGAAAGCCGTTCAATGGACCCGAGTGGAGGAGGCGCGTCGTGGCAACAAAGCCACGATCCGGTCTTTGGTGGACCACGACGGGCGCATGCTACTCGATCCCGGGCAAATGTGTGAAGCTTTTCAGCGACACTTCGCTCAAATGTTCGGGGGCAGTGGCAGGCCGGATCGAGGAATGGACTTTAGTATCTACCTCGACGGACTGCCGCGGCTTTCGGCCACTGAGGCGGAGTGTTGCGAAAAGCCGATAACAACCGCTGAAGTACGGGATGCAATGACTAGTTGCACAAGGGGTAAATCGCCTGGTTTAGATGGTCTGCCATATGAACTTTACGTACAAATGCCAAACTTGTTCGGAGGCCTCTTGGCGGACGTCTACTGCAACTGGCAACAGAACGGGAGAATTCCCAGCTCTGTGAGCCGAGGAGCTGTGGCGCTGCTGAGAAAGGATCCGAACAAGGGGGATAACATAGATAATTTTAGGCCCATAACTCTGCTAAACACAGAGTTCAAGATTTTGGCCAAGGTGCTAGCAAAGAGGTTGGCGCTTGTCGTTGGTGGTCTGGTGGGAGAGGCACAGACATGCGCCATTCCCGACAGATCCATTCACGACAACCTCCACCTCATGCGATACATCGTAGAGAGGGTAGCTAGGGAACCTGGCACGGGTGGGTCTTTGATCAATTTAGATCAGTCAAAAGCCTTCGATAGGGTCGACCATCGTTAGCTAGCGGCAGTCCTGAGGGCGGCTGGCTTTGGGCCCGTCTTCAGAGGCTGGATCTCTGCCATGCACAGCGACATCTGCTCTGTAGTGAGAGTGAACGGTCACCTTTCGGAACCGTTCAACATCATGCGCTCGGTCCGCCAAGGATGTCCCCTCTCGTCCCTCTTGTACGTATTGACTCTCGAGCCATTACTGCACAAACTGGAGACGTTGAGGGGGGTCCCGCGCGAACTAGGATGCGGAAGATCCGTGTCAGCATATGCCGACGATGTCACCGTAGTGGTGTCGAACGCCAAACACATCGAGGCGATCGGCACTACACTAAGAGAATACGAAGCGGTGACAGGAGCAATGATCAACCAGGAAAAGTCAGTGGGCCTGCAGCTCGGCACCTGGAGAGGCAGGTCCATGCCGTCCAACAGCGTCGTCGGGCGCTGGACGGACGGACCGGTTAAATTGCTAGGGGTCTGGTTCGGTCCAGACCTCCAGACGGACAAAAACTGGGACGAGGTGACGAGCAGGGTGGCTTCTCTCACCCAGAAATGGGCGGAGAGGAAGCTATCCCTGAAAGGTCGAGCGGAGGTGGCGAATGCGTACATCGCGTCCGTCATCTACTACCGCCTGACCGTCGTACCTTGTCCTAAGCCCCGCCTGACTGCGCTGGAGCGTTTGCTCTTTCGCTTCTTGTGGAAGGGACGCGCTCCGATGGTCAGGCGGTCCATCTGCTGTCAACACCCGCTACGTGGAGGGCTGGGCATGCCGTGGCTGATGATGCGCAGACACGCGCTCAGGCTACGACATCTCCACCTCTTCCTCGACGGTGATCAGGTGTGGACGCCGTTTGCTAGACACGTTTTTCCCCAGCTCGTCTCCTTGACGGAGCTGCAGTCCTGGGTCAAGCGAAGACCGAGAGGGAGCGCTTGGAGACTGGAATGTCTTCAGGCGCTCACAGCCCTCGACCAATCGGGCAATGTGATCGGTGGAAACTCCACCTTGGCGTTCTATAGGGGATTAGTGGAGGGGAAGAGCGACGACGTACTTGGAGAAACTCTAGGCGTCGACGAAAATCAACTAGCCAATCTCTTCTGAAGGACTTTCGGGCCGGGGCCTATGGACAACTTCCAGAAATCCCTGGCCTGGCAGTGCTACCGGGGTGCTTTGCCAGTTCGGGATAAACTTTACAGGCATGGAGGTGCCGTCAGCCGGGCATGTCCGAGATGCGCACAGGGCGACGAAACCGTCCTGCACGCACTCGTCCAATGTCCGAGCATTGCTGACTTGTGGGTTTATGTCGAACACCTGCTGTCACGTGTAGGACGGATCCAGCTATCAGCTGAGTCCATCGTGAGGATTGCCCCGCCCTCTTCCTTTAGCCGGGAAGGGCAGGCAGTTTTTATCTGTCTGGTGGCCATGGCGAAAGAGATAGTATGGTGGACACGTTTGAAAGGGCTGAAGACGAGCACTTACCTCTTCGGTGATGCCCTGATTAACTTTTTCAAATTTCATTTGAAAAGGAAAATCAGGGTAGAGAGGGACGTGCTCTCTTCCCAGCATTTTGTTGAAAGATGGGTGAGAGAAGCAAGTATGGCCCGAATGAATGGGCCTTCTCTGAGTATGTGTCTGTAAATTAAAGGTGGAAAACTGGGAGAGGGCACTTGCCCTGGTGGTCAGGGCCACTGTGGTCTTTTAATGGGCTTTCTCCACAAATGTCCCTTGGAAGTCTCCCCCCTATTGGGGAATTTTTCTTTGTTATTTTATTTCAACCTCTGTTTTTTTTACACGCAGAAATGCCCATTTGTACCGTCCTGTATTGTCCTGTACTGTCCTTAATGTCTACTTTATGTGAACCCTTGTGGTTAATAAAGAAAACATTATTATTATTATTATTATTATTATTATTGAATGCCATGGTTGACGGAGGCTCGGCTCTGTAAGGTATAGTAATTTTTAACCGTTAAAACAATTGTAAATTGTTTAAAACTTGAACCAAATTGTTGATAAAGACACCCTCCTCCTCGTGAGAGGGGTCTTTCTGTCCGTTATTTGGCCCTTCGGGGTTAAATAACCAGTTATTGGGGTTTTGTACCCAAAATTTCATTTTAAACAAAAAACAACATGGCTACAAAAAAGAAATTTCATACGTCACTCCCACTCATTCCGTCTTCTTCTTCCTCAATCATCACTACAGCAGAGAGAAGATTGTCTCTCTCCCCCCCTTCTTTAAATGTGTCTCTCTCCCTCCCTTCTCTTTCGCAAGTGACGAAAGAAAAGAAAAGTCTCGTGCAAAGCGTGCAAGGTTTCTCCACGACGACGACGACAGCGACGAAACAGGTGTGCGGGAAATACGAAAACCCAGTTCATTCGTCTGACGTCAGGAATAATAGCAGTAGCAGCCGTAATAACAACAGCAACAGTGACAATGAAAACAACAGTAGCAGCCGCAACAGCATCACCAGCAACACCAACAACAACCACAGCAACAGCGGCGGAGGCAGTAGTCGTAGTACCTGCAGCAACAACAAAAGTACCAGCAGCTCTGACGGCAACAACAACAGCAGAGAAAAACCAATCTCATTTGCAGGTATTGCGAAAAACTTGGAAACAATCCTCATAACAAATGAGGAATTAGAGGAAGCGAAGAAGATGGTGACAAAGAACGGACACCGAGCAATCTGCAAGGCAGCGGAAAAATTTTTCGAAACCCAAGAGCACTGTACGGTCACGTACCGTACAGTAAGTACAAAATCCCGTAGGGTGGAAAGAGCCACAGAGGCCCAAATACAAAATGCCTTGGGGTCTGTGTGGCAGCGGAAAACGCACATCACCCGAGGCAAAAAATATGCCACCGTAGACGTACTTTTTGCCACACCCCAGGAGGCAAAAGCCCAATCAGTAGTGACCCTAAGGAGCGAGGAAATGGTGTTGGTGCCCTCCTACTGCGGGCAAAAAATTGTGAGGGTCAAACTGACCCACGTCCCCCCGGAATGACCCCTTCTTTGCTGGCCGCGTCTGTCCTAATCGGAATCGAGGACAAAACAACTGTACTGCAAGTACAGAAAAAAGTAAGAGAAGATTGGGTCGGCTCCTCCATTGAGATGCTAATCCAAACCAACCAGGAGTGCATCGAAGCTATCCCGGATGTGATAGACTTCGATAACGGCACTCAACTGCCCATAAGTGTTGAGGGCAAATGCCCGAAATGCTTTCGCTGTGGATCGAAGACTCACCTCAGGGCCTTCTGCAACGAGAAGACCCTGAGAAAGGAGAAAACACCCCTCCTTCCGAATCCGGCTCCACGGCTACCAGCAACAGGACAAGCGGCAACCAGGAACGATAGGTCCGTGGCACCCATACCCACTCCACGGAAATCAAAAACAGCAGCAGCAGTGGAAATATTAACAACAACAACAGCAATACCAAATGCAGCTGCAACAGAGACTCCAGTGCAAACATCACCAACAACAAGTGAAAGAGTGGAGCTGGTACCCCTCCCCGACCTCACAGAATCAGACATGGAGTGTGAGGTGGGAGAGGGATGGCAAAAGGTCGTAAGAAGGCACAAACGCAGAAGCAGCGCATCGTCGCCTTTGAAAAGGGAGGAAAGAAATGAGAAAAGGGTAAAGTCTACTGCAAAGAGACCCACAGCAGCAACAACACCAACACCATCACCACCCACACTAGCACCACCATCACCACCGCCAACAACACCTTTAACACCACCACCATAAGCACCAACATCGCAAACACAACAACAAAACACACACACCCAGCAACAACGACAAGAAAATAGCAGAACCACACCCCACCCCCAGAAAAACAAATGCACGGCAATAAATACACACAACAAGAAACTAATGACTTACATAATTGAACACACAGACATTTCACAACAGGACTACATAATACCAGCACCAATCAAAACGCCAACTAACATAAGACTGCTAAAAATAGCACAGAAACAATACACAAATATTAAAACGAAATTCCCCAACGCAGTTGGTGATTTCAGGGACCTAGGAGGAACCATCAATCGAAGAGTATACTCAGACATTCTCTTAGAAGAGCCGACGACCAGCCGAAGGGACGATTCAACGGTCCCTTCACCAGACGATCAAGTGAAAAGGGATGTAAAAACCATCCCTCCTCTACCAAAAGTACGGTAAGTGGTCTTTCCCATCTTTTCCACTCTATTTTAAACATGACCTCACTCAGAATAGGCAGCATAAATGCGCGTGGCTTGGGGTCGTCATGGAAGCAGGGTCACCTGCTCAACGACCTCAGCTCACTAAACATAGATGTAGTGGCCATCAGCGAGACCAGAATCTCCGAAGCACGGGCCTTCGCACCGATCTTCGGCGGCTTCGATGTGTACGCATCTCCCAGCCGTCCTGGATCCGGTGGAGGAGTTGCTGTGCTTTTTCGGAGAGGTTTGGATCTCGCCATACGGGCCATCTTCCTGGACCCAGAGGGTAAGCTGGTGGTGCTGGACGTGACCAGCGGAGACGGGCAAGCTTTCAGGCTAGTGGCCGTCTATGCCCCGACAGGAGCAGGGCGGCCTGATTTCTTCCGGCGTCTGGAGACCTTTCTTGGAACGTCCCGCTCTTTAGTGTTAGTGGGCGACTGGAACGGGATCTTAGATGCACGCTGGGACTGTGTGGATTAGCGGATAGGGGTGGAGGGTGCAAGAGCCTCACCAACCTGCTCAGGCGTTTTGAACTGTCTGACAGGTACCGATTGGATTTCCCGAATGTGCCAATGTGGACTTGGACAAACCGCATAGGGTCATCCAGATCATATCTAGATAGAGTATTTTGTAGGGAAATAGATAGGTCTAGCATAGGCTGTCCACAATTCAAGATAGTCAGCTACACGGACCACAAATTCGTGATCTGTGTGGTTGACTTAGATAGGCTTCATAGACGAGGCCCCGGCTACTGGAAGCTAAACGCGTCCTTACCAGCGCGCAAGGCCTACAGAGACCGGATTAGCGAACTAGTTAAGCGGGCGTTGACGGGGGCCATCGTCAACAACAAGTGGTGGTTTGCTCTGAAAAGAGCGATTAGAATAGAATCGATTAGGTTTAGTAAGGCTTTAGCAATAGAGAAAAATAGAGCAGAGGGAGAACTAGTTAGAAAATTAGACGAGGCGCTTAGCAAAGGCATTGCGACCGACGTGCTTGCGGCGAAATTGGCCCTTGACCAATTCTTCAATGCAAAGCACGAAGGCTGCGTTGTCAGAGCAAGGGTGCGTGCTCTCAGACACGAGGGGACGAAAGCCGTTCAATGGGCCCGAGTGGCGGAGGCGCGTCGTGGCAACAAAGCCACGATCCGGTCTTTGGTGGACCACGACGGGCGCATGCTACTCGATCCCGGGCAAATGTGTGAAGCTTTTCAGCGACACTTCGCTCAGCTGTTCGGGGGCAGCGGGGGGCCGGGTAGAGGGATGGACTTTAGTGTCTACCTCGACGGACTGCCGCGGCTCTCGGCCACTGAGGCGAGGTGTTGCGAAAAGCCGATAACAGCCGCTGAAGTACGGGAGGCAATGACTGGCTGCACAAGGGGTAAATCGCCTGGTTTGGATGGTCTGCCCTATGAACTTTACGTACAGATGCCAGACTTGTTCGGAGGCCTCTTAGCGGACGTCTACTGCAACTGGCAACAGAACGGGAGAATTCCCAGTTCTGTGAGCCGAGGAGCGGTGGCACTGCTGAGAAAGGATCCGAACAAGGGGGATAACATAGACAATTTCCGGCCCATAACTCTGCTAAACACAGAGTTTAAGATTTTGGCCAAGGTGCTAGCAAAGAGGTTGGCGCTTGTCGTTGGTGGTCTGGTGGGAGAGGCGCAGACATGCGCCATTCCCGACAGATCCATCCACGACAACCTCCACCTCATGCGATACATCGTAGAGAGGGTAGCTAGGGAACCTGGCACGGGTGGGTCCTTGATCAATTTAGATCAGTCGAAAGCTTTCGATAGGGTCGACCATCGTTACCTAGCGGCAGTCCTGAGGGCGGCTGGCTTTGGGCCCGTCTTCAGAGGCTGGATCGCTGCCATGCACAGCGACATCTGCTCTGTGGTGAGAGTGAACGGTCACCTGTCGGAACCGTTCAACATCATGCGCTCGGTCCGCCAAGGATGTCCCCTCTCGTCCCTCTTGTACGTATTGACTCTCGAGCTATTACTGCACAAACTGGAGACGTTGAGGGGGGTCCCGCGCGAACTAGGATGCGGAAGATCCGTGTCAGCATATGCGGACGATGTCACCGTAGTGGTGTCGAACGCCAAACACATCGAGGCGATCGGCACTACACTAAGAGAATACGAAGCGGTGACAGGAGCAATGATCAACCAGGAAAAGTCAGTGGGCCTGCAGCTCGGCACCTGGAGAGGCAGGTCCATGCCGTCCAACAGCGTCGTCGGGCGCTGGACGGACGGACCGGTTAAATTGCTAGGGGTCTGGTTCGGTCCGGACCTCCAGACGGACAAAAACTGGGACGAGGTGACGAGCAGGGTGGCTTCTCTCACCCAGAAATGGGCGGAGAGGAAGCTATCCCTGAAAGGTCGAGCGGAGGTGGCTAACGCGTACATCGCGTCTGTCATCTGCTACCGCCTAACCGTCGTACCTTGTCCTAAGCCTCGCCTGACTGCGCTGGAGCGTTTGCTCTTTCGCTTTTTGTGGAAGGGACGTGCTCCGATGGTCAGGCGGTCCATCTGTTGTCAACACCCGCTACGTGGAGGGCTGGGCATGCCGTGGCTGATGATGCGCAGGCACGCGCTCAGGCTACGACATCTCCACCTCTTCCTCGACGGTGATCAGGTGTGGTCGCCGTTTGCTAGACGCGTTTTTCCCCAGCTCGTTTCCTTGACGGAGCTGCAGTCCTGGGTCAAGCGAAGACCGAGAGGGAGCGCCTGGAGACTGGAATGTCTTCAGGCGCTCACAGCCCTCGACCAATCGGGCAATGTGATCGGTGGAAACTCCACCTCGGCGTTCTATAGAGGATTAGTGGAGGGGAAGAGCGACGACGTACTTGGGGAAACTCTAGGCGTCGACGAAAATCAACTAGCCAATCTCTTCGGAAGAACTTTCGGGCCAGGGCCTATGGACAACTTCCAGAAATCTCTGGCCTGGCAGTGCTACCGAGGAGCCTTGCCAGTTCGGGATAAACTCTACAGGCATGGAGGTGCCGTCAGCCGGGCATGTCCGAGATGCGCGCAGGGCGACGAAACCGTCCTGCACGCACTCGTCCAGTGTCCGAAAATTGCTGACTTGTGGGTTTATGTCGAACACCTGCTGTCGCGTTTAGGACGGATCCAGCTATCATCTGAGTCTATCGTGAGGATTGCCCCGCCCTCCTCCTTTAGCCGGGAAGGGCAGGCAGTTTTTATCTGTCTGGTGGCCATGGCGAAAGAGATAGTATGGTGGACACGTTTGAAAGGGCTGAAGACGAGCACTTACCTCTTCGGTGATGCTCTGATTGACTTTTTCAAATTTCATTTGAAAAGGAAAATCAGAGTAGAGAAGGAAGTGCTCTCTTCCCAGCATTTTGTTGAAAGATGGGTGAGAGAAGCAAGAATGGCCCGAGTGAATGGGCCGACTCTGAGTATATATCTGTAAACTAAAGGTGGAAAACTGGGAGAGGGCACTTGCCTTGGTGGTCAGGGTCATTGTGGCTTTTTACTGGGCTTTCTCCACAAATGTCCCTCCGAAGTCTCCCCCCTATTGGGGAATTTTTCATTGTTATTTTCATTGTTATTTTTGTTACATCCTCTGTTTTTGTTTTTTTACACGCAGAAATGCCCATTTGTACTGTCCTGCATTGTCCTGCACTGTCCTTAATGTCTGCTTTATGTAAACCCTTGTGGTTAATAAAGAAATCATTATTATTATTATTATTATTATTATTATTATTATTATTATTATTATTATTTGTTGTTGTTATCATTACAAGACGGCGGTAACTACGGCGGAGTAAGTTGGTTGAATTTTTACGAGTTATCGAAAGTTCCAATAATATTTTTTACATCGGTGTGTAGTTAAAGAACCTCTCTGTCAAAGGAGGTGGTTTTTGAAACTGTATCTCGCGCCCTTGAGGGCTAAATTTCCTTTTATTTACAATCATAACCCTGAAATTAAAAAAAAACATGGCGGTCAAAGAAAATTGTCCACAGGGAGGAACAGCGAGTTGTTCAGAGGGTGGAACAGCCATTTTCACCCAATCACAAGGCAAAGTAATAAGTAAGAGAAACAGCAGCAGCAGCGACAGTGAGAGTGATAATGACATCATCAGCAGCTGTCACTGGAACTGTAGTAGCAGTAGTGAAAATTATAACGAAAAATTTCCTGCGTTACAGAAATCAAACACCACTACCACCCCAATAACAACAATAACAACAGCAACAACCACAAAGAACCCAAAGAACAACAACTATAACAGCGGCAACACAGAGGAAAAAGAAACAAACAAAAATATCGACCACAGCAACAAAGACAAACTAGTAACGTGTCCACACAAATCAAAACAAACACATCTTTCGCGAAAGCGACCAAGTTTGAGCAAATACACATCACTAACGAAGAGATAAAACAAGCAAAGGTCTTGGTAAAAAAAACCGGACACAGAGTTAGTCTCACCCGCCCAGCTGAAATAATAAGAAACAAACTTTTGTGTTCGGATCAAAATCCAGGCGAGTTGAACGGGCAACAGAGTCACAGGTCCAAAGGGCTATGGGTGCCGTCTGGGCACAGAAAACATATATAGCCCGGGGATCGAGATATGGCACTGTGGATGTGCTCTTCACTACACCAGAGGCTGCCAGAGCACACTCCATTGCGCCACTCCGCAGCAACGAAATCACAATGATGCCCACATATTGCCATAGAGTCATGAGGGTTCGAGTAGGCCAGGTTCCACCCTCAGTGGAGATGGCGTGGTTGACGGCAGCCGTCCTCGCTGACGTTGAGGATTCAACAACCATACATAACGTCATACGAATAAGACAGGAAAATTGGACAGGGTCGGGGATGGAGTTAATCATCCAAGCAAACCACGAACGCGTTGAGGCCATCCTCGATGTAATAGATCTGGACGACGGCAGCCATCTACCCGTGACTGTCGAAGGTAGGCGCCCAAGTTGTCATGGATGCGGTGACAAGACGCATCCATGTGGAAGGGACGCGCTCCGATCGTCAGGCGGTCCATCTGCTGTCAACACCCGCTACGTGGAGGTCTGGGCATGCCGTGGAGGGGAAGAGCGACGACGTACTTGGAGAAACTCTAGGCGTCGACGAAAATCAACTAGCCAATCTTTTCGGAAGGACTTACGGGCCGGGGCCTATGGACAATTTCCAGAAATCCCTGGCCTGGCAGTGCTACCGGGGAGCTCTGCCAGTTCGGGATAAACTCTACAGGCATGGAGGTGCCGTCAGTCGGGCATGTCCGAGATGCGCGCAGGGCGACGAAACCGTCCTGCACGCACTCGTCCAGTGTCCGAGCATTGCTGACTTATGGGTTTATGTCGAACACCTGCTGTCACGTGTAGGACGGATCCAGCTATCAGCTGAGTCCATCGTGAGGATTGCCCCGTCCTCTTCTTTTAGCCGGGAAGGGCAGGCAGTTTTTATCTGTCTGGTGGCCATGGCGAAAGAGATAGTATGGTGGACACGTTTGAAAGGGCTGAAGACGAGCACTTACCTCTTCGGCGATGCCCTGATTAACTTTTTCAAATTTCATTTGAAAAGGAAAATCAGGGTAGAGAGGGAAGTGCTCTCTTCCCAGCATTTTGTTGAAAGATGGGTGAGAGAGGCGAGAATGGCCCGAGTGAATGGGCCTACTCTGAGTATATATCTGTAAATTAAAGGTGGAAAACTGGGAGAGGGCACTTGCCCTGGTGGTCAGGGTCACTGTGGCTTTTTTTATGGGCTTTCTCCACGAATGTCCCTCGGAAGTCTCCCCCCCCCCCCCATATTGAGGAATTTTTTCATTGTTCTATTATTACATCCTCTGTTTCTTGTTTTTTACACGCAGAAATACCCATTTGTACCGTCCTGTATTGTCCTGTACTGTCCTTAATGTCTACATTATGTAAACCCTTGTGGTTAATAAAGAAATCATTATTATTATTATTATTATTATTGAATGCCATGGTTGACGGAGGCTCGGCTCTGTAAGGTATAGTAGTTTTTAACCGTTGAAACAATTGTAAATTGTTTGAAACTTGAACCAAATTGTTGATAAGGACACCCTCCTCCTCGTGAGAGGGGTCTTTCTGTCCGTTATTTGGCCCTTCGGGGTTGAATAGCCAGTTATTGGGGTTTTGTACCCAAAATTTCATTTTAAACAAAAAAAACATGGCTACCAAAAAAAAAAAATTTCACACGTCACTCCCACTCATTCCGTCTTCTTCTTCCTCAATCATCACTACAGGAGAGAGAAGATTGTCTCTCTCCCTCCCTTCTTTAAATGTGTCTCTCTCCCTACCTTCTCTTTCGCAAGCGACGAAAGAAAAGAAAAGTCTCGTGCAAAGCGTGCAAGGTTTCTCCACGACGACGACGACAGCGACGAAACAGGTGTGCGGGAAATACGAAAACCCAGTTCATTCGTCTGACGTCAGGAATAATAGCAGTAGCAGCCGTAATAACAACAGCAACAGTGACAATGAAAACAACAGTAGCAGCCGCAACAGCATCACCAGCAGCATAAACAACAACAGCATTAGCAGCAGCAACACCAACAACAACCACAGCAACAGCGGCGGAGGCAGTAGTCGTAGTACCTGCAGCAACAACAAAAGTACCAGCAGCTCTGACGACAACAACAACAGCAGAGAAAAACCAATCTCATTTGCAGGTATTGCGAAAAACCTGGAAACAATCCTCATAACAAATGAGGAATTAGAGGAAGCGAAGAAGATGGTGACAAAGAACGGACACCGAGCAATCTGCAAGGCAGCGAAAAATTTTTTCGAAACCCAAGAGCACTGTACGGTCACGTACCGTACAGTAAGTACAAAATCCCGTAGGGTGGAAAGAGCCACAGAGGCCCAAATACAAAAAGCCTTGGGGTCTGTGTGGCAGAGGAAAACGCACATCACCCGAGGCAAAAAATACGCCACCGTAGACGTACTTTTTGCCACACCCCAGGAGGCAAAGGCCCAATCAGTAGTGACCCTAAGGAGCGAGGAAATGGTGTTGGTGCCCTCCTACTGCGGGCAAAAAATTGTGAGGGTCAAACTGACCCACGTCCCCCCCGGAATGACCCCTTCTTGGCTGGCCGCGTCTGTCCTCGTCGGAATCGAGGACAAAACAACTGTACTGCAAGTACAGAAAAAAGTAAGAGAAGATTGGGTCGGCTCCTCCATTGAGATGCTAATCCAAACCAACCAGGAGTGCATCGAAGCTATCCCGGATGTGATAGACTTCGATAACGGCACTCAACTGCCCATAAGTGTTGAGGGCAAACGCCCGAAATGCTTTCGCTGTGGATCGAAGACTCACCTCAGGGCCTTCTGCAACGAGAAGACCCTGAGAAAGGAGAAAACCCCCCTCCTCCCGAATCCGGTTCCACGGCTACCAGCAACAGGACAAGCGGCAACCAGGAACGATAGGTCCGTGGCACCCATACCCACTCCACGGAAATCAAAGACAGCAGCAGCAGTGGAAATATTAACAACAACAACAGCAATACCAAATGCAGCTGCAACAGAGACTCCAGTGCAAACATCACCAACAACAACAAGTGAAAGAGTGGAGCTGGTACCCCTCCCCGACCTTACAGAATCAGACATGGAGTGTGAGGTGGGAGAGGGATGGCAAAAGGTCTCAAGAAGGCACAAACGCAGAAGCAGCGCATCGTCGCCTTTGAAAAGGGAGGAAAGAAATGAGAAAAGGGTAAAGTCTACTGCAAAGAGACCCACAGCAGCAACACCACCAACACCATCACCACCCACACCAGCACCACCATCACCACCGGCGACAACCCCACCGCCAACAACACCTTCAACACCACCACCACAAGCACCAACATCGCAAACACAACAACAAAACACACACACCCAGCAACAACGACAAGAAAATAGCAGAACCACACCCCACCCCCAGAAAAACAAATGCACGGCAATAAACACACACAACAAGAAACTAATGACTTACATAATTGAACACACAGACATTTCACAACAGGACTACATAATACCAGCACCAATCAAAACGCCAACTAACATAAGACTGCTAAAAATAGCACAGAAACAATACACAAACATTAAAACGAAATTCCCCAACGCAGTTGGTGATTTCAGGGACCTAGGAGGAACCATTAATCGAAGAGTATATTCAGACATTCTCTTAGAAGAGCCGACGACCAGCCGAAGGGACGATTCAACGGTCCCTTCACCAGACGATCAAGTGAAAAGGGATGTAAAAACCATCCCTCCTCTACCAAAAATACGGTAAGTGGTCTTTCCCATCTTTTCCACTCTATTTTAAACATGACCTCACTCAGAATAGGCAGCATAAATGCGCGTGGCTTGGGGTCGTCATGGAAGCAGGGTCACCTGCTCAACGACCTCAGGTCACTAAACATAGATGTAGTGGCCATCAGCGAGACCAGAATCTCCGAAGCACGGGCCTTCGCACCGATCTTCGGCGGCTACGATGTGTACGCATCTCCCAGCCGTCCTGGATCGGGTGGAGGAGTTGCTGTGCTTTTTCGGAGAGGTTTGGATCTCGCCATACGGGCCATCTTCCTGGACCCAGAGGGTAAGCTGGTGGTGCTGGACGTGACCAGCGGAGACGGGCAAGCTTTCAGGCTAGTGGCCGTCTATGCCCCGACAGGAGCAGGGCGGCCTGATTTCTTCCGGCGTCTGGAGACCTTTCTTGGAACGTCGCGCTCTTTAGTGTTAGTGGGCGACTGGAACGGGATCTTGGATGCACGCTGGGACTGTGTGGGATTAGCGGATAGGGGTGGAGGGTGCAAGAGCCTCACCAACCTGCTCAGGCGTTTTGAACTGTCTGACAGGTACCGATTGGATTTCCCGAATGTGCCAATGTGGACTTGGACAAACCGCATAGGGTCATCCAGATCATATCTAGATAGAGTATTTTGTAGGGAAATAGATAGGTCTAGCATAGGCTGTCCACAATTCAAGATAGTCAGCTACACGGACCACAAATTCGTGATCTGTGTGCTTGACTTAGATAGGCTTCATAGACGAGGACCCGGCTACTGGAAGCTAAACGCGTCCTTACCAGCGCGCAAGGCCTACAGAGACCGGATTAGCGAACTAGTTAAGCGGGCGTTGACGGGGGCCATCGTCAACAACAAGTGGTGGTTTGCTCTGAAAAGAGCGATTAGAATAGAATCGATTAGGTTTAGTAAGGCTTTAGCAATAGAGAAAAATAGAGCAGAGGGAGAACTAGTTAGAAAATTAGACGAGGCGCTTAGCAAAGGCATTGCGACCGACGTGCTTGCGGCGAAATTGGCCCTTGACCAATTCTTCAATGCAAAGCACGAAGGCTGCGTTGTCAGAGCTAGGGTGCGTGCTCTCAGACACGAGGGGACGAAAGCCGTTCAATGGGCCCGAGTGGCGGAGGCGCGTCGTGGCAACAAAGCCACGATCCGGTCTTTGGTGGACCACGACGGGCGCATGCTACTCGATCCCGGGCAAATGTGTGAAGCTTTTCAGCGACACTTCGCTCAGCTGTTCGGGGGCAGCGGGGGGCCGGGTAGAGGGATGGACTTTAGTGTCTACCTCGACGGGCTGCCGCGGCTCTCGGCCACTGAGGCGAGGTGTTGCGAAAAGCCGATAACAGCCGCTGAAGTACGGGAGGCAATGACTGGCTGCACAAGGGGTAAATCGCCTGGTTTGGATGGTCTGCCCTATGAACTTTACGTACAGATGCCAGACTTGTTCGGAGACCTCTTGGCGGACGTCTACTGCAACTGGCAACAGAACGGGAGAATTCCCAGTTCTGTGAGCCGAGGAGCGGTGGCACTGCTGAGAAAGGATCCGAACAAGGGGGATAACATAGACAATTTCCGGCCCATAACTCTGCTAAACACAGAGTTTAAGATTTTGGCCAAGGTGCTAGCAAAGAGGTTGGCGCTTGTCGTTGGTGGTCTGGTGGGAGAGGCGCAGACATGCGCCATTCCCGACAGATCCATCCACGACAACCTCCACCTCATGCGATACATCGTAGAGAGGGTAGCTAGGGAACCTGGCACGGGTGGGTCCTTGATCAATTTAGATCAGTCGAAAGCTTTCGATAGGGTCGACCATCGTTACCTAGCGGCAGTCCTGAGGGCGGCTGGCTTTGGGCCCGTCTTCAGAGGCTGGATCGCTGCCATGCACAGCGACATCTGCTCTGTGGTGAGAGTGAACGGTCACCTGTCGGAACCGTTCAACATCATGCGCTCGGTCCGCCAAGGATGTCCCCTCTCGTCCCTCTTGTACGTATTGACTCTCGAGCCATTACTGCACAAACTGGAGACGTTGAGGGGAGTCCCGCGCGAACTAGGATGCGGAAGATCCGTGTCAGCATATGCGGACGATGTCACCGTAGTGGTGTCGAACGCCAAACACATCGAGGCGATCGGCACTACACTAAGAGAATACGAAGCGGTGACAGGAGCAATGATCAACCAGGAAAAGTCAGTGGGCCTGCAGCTCGGCACCTGGAGAGGCAGGTCCATGCCGTCCAACAGCGTCGTCGGGCGCTGGACGGACGGACCGGTTAAATTGCTAGGGGTCTGGTTCGGTCCGGACCTCCAGACGGACAAAAACTGGGACGAGGTGACGAGCAGGGTGGCTTCTCTCACCCAGAAATGGGCGGAGAGGAAGCTATCCCTGAAAGGTCGAGCGGAGGTGGCTAACGCGTACATCGCGTCTGTCATCTGCTACCGCCTAACCGTCGTACCTTGTCCTAAGCCTCGCCTGACTGCGCTGGAGCGTTTGCTCTTTCGCTTTTTGTGGAAGGGACGTGCTCCGATGGTCAGGCGGTCCATCTGTTGTCAACACCCGCTACGTGGAGGGCTGGGCATGCCGTGGCTGATGATGCGCAGGCACGCGCTCAGGCTACGACATCTCCACCTCTTCCTCGACGGTGATCAGGTGTGGTCGCCGTTTGCTAGACGCGTTTTTCCCCAGCTCGTTTCCTTGACGGAGCTGCAGTCCTGGGTCAAGCGAAGACCGAGAGGGAGCGCCTGGAGACTGGAATGTCTTCAGGCGCTCACAGCCCTCGACCAATCGGGCAATGTGATCGGTGGAAACTCCACCTCGGCGTTCTATAGAGGATTAGTGGAGGGGAAGAGCGACGACGTACTTGGGGAAACTCTAGGCGTCGACGAAAATCAACTAGCCAATCTCTTCGGAAGAACTTTCGGGCCAGGGCCTATGGACAACTTCCAGAAATCTCTGGCCTGGCAGTGCTACCGAGGAGCCTTGCCAGTTCGGGATAAACTCTACAGGCATGGAGGTGCCGTCAGCCGGGCATGTCCGAGATGCGCGCAGGGCGACGAAACCGTCCTGCACGCACTCGTCCAGTGTCCGAAAATTGCTGACTTGTGGGTTTATGTCGAACACCTGCTGTCGCGTTTAGGACGGATCCAGCTATCATCTGAGTCCATCGTGAGGATTGCCCCGCCCTCCTCCTTTAGCCGGGAAGGGCAGGCAGTTTTTATCTGTCTGGTGGCCATGGCGAAAGAGATAGTATGGTGGACACGTTTGAAAGGGCTGAAGACGAGCACTTACCTCTTCGGTGATGCTCTGATTGACTTTTTCAAATTTCATTTGAAAAGGAAAATCAGAGTAGAGAGGGAAGTGCTCTCTTCCCAGCATTTTGTTGAAAGATGGGTGAGAGAAGCAAGAATGGCCCGAGTGAATGGGCCGACTCTGAGTATATATCTGTAAACTAAAGGTGGAAAACTGGGAGAGGGCACTTGCCTTGGTGGTCAGGGTCATTGTGGCTTTTTACTGGGCTTTCTCCACAAATGTCCCTCCGAAGTCTCCCCCCTATTGGGGAATTTTTCATTGTTATTTTCATTGTTATTTTTGTTACATCCTCTGTTTTTGTTTTTTTACACGCAGAAATGCCCATTTGTACCGTCCTGCATTGTCCTGCACTGTCCTTAATGTCTACTTTATGTAAACCCTTGTGGTTAATAAAGAAATCATTATTATTATTATTATTATTATTATTATTATTATTATTATTATTATTACGCTAACTACTTACAAACAATGAGCTGCTGTGAGTACGTGCGTGGAATCAATGAGGCTACCACCACAGGATTTGTAGGTTGTGTTGTCGTGGGCTTTCATCACTTCCAAGTGGACAATTGAAGGGAACTCACATTTACCAGCGGCTGATCCATTTACCATATGCTGGTTAGTTGGCACTATTTGAAACGGAGGAAAATAACATGAAATACATTATAAGTATATATATATATATATATATATATATATATATATATATATATTAGTATGTACATATATATATGTGTGTGTGTGTGTGTGTGTGTGTGTGTGTGTGTGTGTGTGTGTGTGTGTGTGTGTGTGTGTGTGTGTGTGTGTGTGTGTGTGTGTGTGTGTGTGTGTGTGTGTGTGTGTGTGTGTGTGTGTGTGTGTGTGTGTGTGTGTGTGTGTGTGTGTGTGAGTGTGTGTGAGTGTGTGTGTGTGATTGTGTGTGTGTATGTATGTATGCATGTATATATACACACACACACATATATATATATTTATATGTATCAGTGTAGAGAGAAATACACATAAAAATAAGTGTTCAATCATAAAGGATAAAAAGCCACTAGTGTGACGAAATGTGTTCCTTGATCTCATTAAATTATAGGATATTACTGTGAGGTTTTAACTCGACTTTATATATATATATAATTCACAAGAATCAAAGCCATGTTCAAAGCATTTATTCACTTACAATTGTTTCATCCAAACCTAGGCTTGGTGTCTTCAGAGCATTTTCCAATGTTTGTACACATAATTGACCTCCTTTCCAACGCAAGAGACATACAGATACATATATATATAATGATGTACAGTGGAGTGACTTATATTATATTATATTATTTCTGTATAGCAATTCAAATTCAAAATCAAAATCAAAATTAAAATTAAAACAAAATTAAAACAAAATTAAAATACATTCGGCAGTTAACACAGATAATGCAAGAGGATAGTTTGTTAGTCAGATGTTCTTACATTGAGTTATTTATCTTACTGGTAATAAGATAGTAATAAATTACTGACCTTCACTGTTTAGAGTTTAAAATATACATAACTATAAAAAGTGTTAGTATATACTTAACCATAAATAGTATTCTTAATATTATATATATATATATATATATATATATATATATATATATATATATATATATATATATGTATATATATATATATATATATATATATATATATATATATATATATATATATATATATATATATATATATATATATATATAAGTTGAAATAAAATGAAAACGAAATTTCATTTCTCACTCTTAGTACGGCACTTACTTAAATGTAAGTATGTGTGTATACGTACATACATATATGTATACAGACGTACAGTAGCATGCATATATATATATATATATATATATATATATACATACAGGTACACATACATATATGCACGTATCAGTTTAGCGGACGCCTATTATAACGCCGCTTTGCTCATTTGTAAACAAACTGAACAGCCTGAATTTTTATGCCGTACGGTGTTAAGGCAACCACGTCACCTTTTTGTTCAACACTGACACAGGAACGATGTACTAGTTTCAAGTTTGTTAGCTATCATCAGCACCGTATACCCATCTGCCAGATAGTTGACCGTTCGAAAGTATATACTTTCCTTATGAAAATTAACGGCTGAGCAGCCTAATTTGCATATCGAGTGAGCTAAGTCGGTCAGGCATACCGAAAACGATAAGTTGAAATAAAATGAAAACGAAATTTCATTTCTCACTCTTAGTACGGCACTTACTTAAATGTAAATATGTGTGTATACGTACATACATATATGTATACAGACGTACAGTAGCATGCATATATATATATATATATATATATATATATATATATATATATATATATATATATATATATATATATACATACAGGTACACATACATATATGCACTATCAGTTTAGCGGACGCTTATTATAACGCCGCTTTGTTCGTTTGTAAACAAACTGAACAGCCTGAATTTTTATGCCGTACGGTGTTAAGGCAACCATGTCACCTTTTTGTTCAACACTGACACAGGAACGATGTACTAGTTTCAAGCTTGTTAGCTATCATCAGCACCGTATACCCATCTGCCAGATAGTTGACCGTTCGAAAGTATATACTTTCCTTATGAAAATTAACGGCTGAGCAGCCTAATTTGCATATCGAGTGAGCTAAGTCGGTCAGGCTTACCGAAAACGATAAGTTGAAATAAAATGAAAACGAAATTTCATTTCTCACTTTTAGTACGGCACTTACTTAAATGTAAGTATGTGTGTATACGTACATACATATATGTATACAGACGTACAGTAGCATGCATATATATATATATATATATATATATATTTATATATATATATATATATATATATATACACATACAGGTACACATACATATATGCACTATCAGTTTAGCGGACGCTTATTATAACGCCGCTTTGTTCGTTTGTAAACAAACTGAACAGCCTGAATGTTTATGCCGTACGGTGTTAAGGCAACCACGTCACCTTTTTGTTCAACACTGACACAGGAACGATGTACTAGTTTCAAGCTTGTTAGCTATCATCAGCACCGTATACCCATCTGCCAGATAATTGAACGTTCGAAAGTATATACTTTCCTTATGAAAATTAACGGCTGAGCAGCCTAATTTGCATATCGAGTGAGCTAAGTCGGTCAGGCATACCAAAAACGATAAGTTGTAATAAAATGAAAACGAAATTTCATTTCTCACTCTTAGTACGGCACTTACTTAAATGTAAGTATGTGTGTATACGTACATACATATATGTATACAGACGTACAGTAGCATGCATATATATATATATATATATATATATATATATATATATATATATATATATATATTTATACATACAGGTACACATACATATATGCACTATCAGTTTAGCGGACGCTTATTATAACGCCGCTTTGTTCGTTTTGACGTACATGGGGGTCGAATCCACATATTTGTTTAACCGGACGTGTTGGTGTAAATGGTAGCACAGTGGTCCGGATAACCAAAGATGTGGGTTCGACTCCCATGTACGTCAATACTCATCTTTTCCCATTTCTCTGAGGGTTCTTAAACCCACTATCAGGCTAAATAATTTCTTTTATTTCTTTAGTCAAAATATGGCGATAGCTTACATTTCTAATAATATATATATATATATATATAGCAATAATAATAATAATAAATTTGAAGACTAAAACCCAAAGAGGGCTCGATAAGGATAAATATATATCAAATGTATAAGAACCGTAGAGCAAATATTTATTAAAATAACAGATTAAAGTTTAAGCAAAGAATCGCTGCTTTCACCCTGAACCGGATCTTCTGAAACTAACAAAGTCAATCTGTGAACGCAGAAGTGAATATTTCAAAAAACGTTGCAACCGGAGGAAGACAGGAAGACGATACTTTGGTTCGTGGAAACGTTCCCTGGCAAAGAACGGGAAAAAACGAATATAATACGTCATTATTTGGAGCGGTGAAAAACAATTACACGCAAAGACAAAACCACGTTTATGGTATAAAAGAAGTCGTAGACTAATATTCTATTAGGTGGTTCATAGAGACGTTCTCTGGCAATGAACGAAAAAAACGAAGATAATACGTCATATGTGGAGCGTGGAGAACAATTGCACGCAAAGACAAAACCACGTAAATGGTATAACTGAAGTCGTAGACTTATTTATATACGTTTATTTAATTATATGTTTACACGCACACACACACACATATATATATATTTTTATTTTATATATATTATTATGTGTATTTGGTGTATACATTCGTATGCGTGCGGGTACAGGCGTTGGGGTGGGTTCTGTATGTGCGTGCGGGGGTTTTTTTTGTTTGTTTTCTTTTGCGTACGTGCGTGTATTTGTATACCTATGGCGAGTGTTTTCGCGTATGCTTGTGTATGTACGTATATGGATGCGTGTATGTATTTATTTAATTTCATTTACCTCTGTATTTTATTTACTTTATTCTTAACTCTGAAGCCGAGAATCATTCGGTTTCCTAGTTAGAATGTTAGTCTACGACTTCAGTTATACCATTTACGTGGTTTCGTCTTTGCGTGCAATTGTTCTCCCCGCTCCACATATGACGTATTATCTTCGTTTTTTCCGTTCATTGCCAGAGAACGTCTCTATGAACCACCTAATACAATATTAGTGTAC
>OZ024744.1:43834136-43884136 GCA_964016885.1 Eledone cirrhosa | reverse complement strand
AATCTACCAAAATATACGGTAGTGTCCAATCAGTATGAAGAACGCAATGTAATCCAAATATCATGAAAAGAGAAGATGCATTCAAAAATTTTCGATGAAAATCACAGGAAAACAGAGTCAAGATAAATTAATCAAAACAATGAATAATTACAAAGAACAAGTTCCTTATATTAAAAAATTCATCATTTTACAATGGTTTCTAGGATATATATGTTTTTATCGGTATATATATCATATAGATCTATGTAAAAATATTACAAACTATCAGAGGAAATATACATACCTTCACATATATATGCTGTCTTCAGAAATAATTGTTTCTACTTTAGGAACAAGGCCAGAAATTACCCAGTGCATTACTGGTAAATAATTGTTTCTACTTTTGGCACAAGGCCAGCAATTTCCCAGTGTATTACTGGTACTTTATTTTATCGACCCCGTAAGGATGAAAGGCAAAGTTAACCTCGGCGGGATTTGAACTCAGAATGGCAAGGGCCGTAACTCTATGCGTCAAAGCATGGCGTCCGACCCTCTACCGATACTGCCGTAAATAATGAGATTTGTTTATTGAAAAAAAAAACAACAAGAGTTAATATAATAGGTCTGTTTTGGGAACAGGTTTTGAATTGACCAATAGAAAATTAGTTAGAGGTCAAGTTGATAGAATAGTAGTAGTAGTAGTAGTAGAAATTTAATTCAAGGGTAGAGGAATGCAGACTTATGTTTTGAATGGAAAGAATACTTTGAATGAAAAGAATACTTTGGGGATGAAAAGAGGTCAAGCCGATGAAGGGTACACGAAAATTTGATGTTATTAAAGAATAATTGTTTCTACTTTAGGCACAAGGCCAGCAATTACTCCAGTGCATTACTGGTAATTTATTTTATTGACCCCGTAAGGATGAAAGGCAAAGTTAACCTCGGCGGGATTTGAACTCAGACTGTAAAGGGACGTAACTATGCTAGAAAGCATGGCGTCCAACCCTGTACCGATACTGCCAATTCACAGAATAGTAGTAGTAGACATTTAATTTAAGCGTAGAGGAATGCAGACTTATGTTTTGAATGGAAAGAATACTTTGAATGAAAAGAATACTTTGGGGATGAAAAGAGGTCAAGCCGGTGAAGGATACACGAAAATTTGATGTTATTAAAGAATAATGTTAAAAACGAAGGAGAGTAACATTTTAGGGAAAAGGTATTAGTGAGAAATACTAATCTTATTTAAAACACAAGGAATTTAGATCTGTAACAAGAAATTAAATTGATAGGTATACTTATAGGGATAAATTTATATTAATTCATATGGATGTGATAAATAAGAATTAGATGTTATTAAAGAATGTTGTTAAAAACGAAGGAAAATAACATTTTAGGATAAGTGTAGTAGTGAGAAATACCAATCATATATAGACTACAAGGAATCTAGATTCATAACAGGAAATTAAATTAATTTATATGTATACTTTTAGGTATTAATTTTAGGAAAAGAGAGCTATAAGAGGAAATAAAATTATGAAGTTCTCTGTAGTAAAGTACTAATTATAGGTTAACTAAATAAAAAAAAACTAATTATAATAACATGTAAAATATAATTGTAAGGTGTATATTAATTAGATTTATAATATTTGAAAGTTCTTCTAATTCTATGATTGCAAGATATAATTAATTCTTGTCGCAAAGCCTTGATATTTGCCAAAAAAGATCAAACTTAACTATGGATGACATTAATATTATTATCACGCACGCTAGACAAACACTACTGGAATTTCAGAAGGAATACTGGACCAGAAATACACATAGTAATCTATTCCACATTACTATGGGTTCTAGTGATTCTGCCCAAATTACCGATCATGTGGGCCTCTTTCTTCTATTTACCATAAATTATTCTTTTCCCCACCTTAAAGGTAGTTGCTATCGTGATGACTGTCTTCTTCTTTCCACTAATCTTAGCCTATCAGAAATTGAAAAAAGTAAAAAACTTATTAGAACTTTCCTCAAAGACTATTATAATCTCACTATTACATTTGAGAACACCAGTAAAATAGTTAATTTCCTAGATATAACTTCAGACTTATCTACGGGTTTCTACCAACCTTACCATAAACCTAACCAAAACTTACATTAAATACACTCACAATCCAATCACCCTAGATCTATCCTTAAAAACCTATCATATGATATCTCACTCAGAATCTGTAACCTTTCATCTAACCAGGATGTATTCGATAAAAATGCGCCCTTTTATAACGAAGCTTTAGCTAGAAGCGGCCACAAAAACAAATTAGTCTATATACCTTGCACCAATAATACTTCAAACATACAACCCAATATTACCAACAAACACCAAATGAAAAACACACACCTAAATGCCACTCAGACTACACCCCAAAATACCAACCTAAAACTTAATTTCGTTACCTCTTCTCACATAAAATATAATAACTTTCAAAAAACCATTCATCCTAATACTCCAATATACGTTAATAACATTACTAACAAAGTTCCCAATAATCAGCCTAAAACACCTAAATCAGTTAATCTAACTAAACCTATATATAATAAATTCACTATACTAACTCTCTTAGTAAACATCCTGATACATCGTATAAATATAAAAAACAACATCGAAACCGTAATAGACGAGTTACTTGGTATAATGCTCCATTTAATCTACAAATTAAAGATAATATCCCTAAAAAGTTTTTACTATCCTAGAGAAAAACTTCCCGCCAAACCATAAATACCATCAAATTTTAAATAGATCAACTGTCAAATTTTCATACTCCACTACCAAAAATATACAACAAAATATAAGTGCGTACAACGCATATAAATGTAAAAAACCCACGAATATACCACCAACACATCAAACCAACCATAATACTAAAATAAACCGCAACAAACCATCATCTCCTTCACATATAACAAGTCGAGTAAATTCCACACCAAATTTGACTAACTCCCCTGATATAATATTCACGAATGGTTGTAACTGTAGAAACAAAAGAAATTGCCCATTAAAGGCAAATTGTCTTATTAATAACATAGTATATAAATGTAAAATTATCACTAAGGACTCAACTTATTCATATATAGGAGCTACGTCTAACCAATTTAAAGTAAGATTTAATACTCACAAACTTAGTTTTTAAAATGCCGCATTAGCTAATACAACATCCTTGACTGAAACAATTAATAATTATAGAAAAAAGAATATCGATTACAACCTGACCTGGAGTGTGCTCAAAAGAGCCACCCCTGATCAAAATAACAGATATGAATGTAGATTATGCTCCCAGGAACCTTTTGAAATAATGAAATCTAAGGATATCCTATTAAATAAGCGACAAGAATTAATTATATCTTGCAATCATAGAATTAAAAGAACTTACAAATATTATAAACCTAATTAATATACACCTTACACTTATATTTTACATATTATTATAATTAGTTTATTTTATTTAGTTAACCTATAATTAGTACTTTACTACAGAGAACTTCATAATTTTATTTCCCTCTTACAGCTCTCTTTTCCTAAAATTAATACCTAAAAGTATACATATAAATTAATTTAATTTCCTGTTATGAATCTAGATTCCTTGTAGTCTATATATGATTGGTATTTCTCACTACTACACTTATCCTAAAATGTTATTTTCCTTCGTTTTTAACAACATTCTTTAATAACATCTAATTCTTATTTATCACATCCATATGAATTAATATAAATTTATCCCTATAAGTATACCTATCAATTAATTTAATTTCTTGTTATAGATCTAAATTCCTTGTGTTTTAAATAAGATTAGTATTTCTCACTAATACCTTTTCCCTAAAATTTTACTCTCCTTCGTTTTTAACATTATTCTTTAATAACATCAAATTTTCGTGTATCCTTCACCGGCTTGACCTCTTTTCATCCCCAAAGTATTCTTTTTATTCAAAGTATTCTTTCCATTCAAAACATAAGTCTGCATTCCTCTACGCTTAAATTAAATGTCTACTACTACTATTCTATCAACTTGGCCTCTTACTACTTTTCTATTGGTCAATTCAAAACCTGTTCCCAAACAGACCTATTATATTAAATCTTTGCTGTTTTTTTTCAATAAACAAATCTCATTATTTCTGAAGCCAGCATATATATATGAAGGTATGTACATTTCCTCTGATAGTTTGTAATATTTTTACATAGATCTATATGATATACATACCAACACACATATATATCCTAGTAACGATCGTAAAATGATGAATTCTTTAATATAAGGAACTTGTTCTTTGTTTTTATTCATTGTTTTTATTAATTTATATATATATATATATATATATATATTCTAATGCTTTACCTTATATAAATTCTCCCATTTCTAAGAGTTGTAACCTATATACCACTGAAATTCTTTATATTCTTAAGAATAGGAAAATAATTATTAATAAAAATCTGATATCTTTATCTCCTGCCTCCACCGATTCTCAAAAACGGTTCATGGAGGTTTTAGTTAAGTTTTAAAATAGATAACATAATAGTGAATATTCCTTTACATATAGTTTTAATTCTCACCTCCACCTATTCACGAAAATGTTTAGAGATTTTAATTAAGCTTTATATATAAAAATAATTATAAGACAGGTATAACTCTTTTATATATAATATTTAAATGATTTTTTTTAAATAGAGATTATACGACAAAATAAGTTAACTAATTTTTCCTCCGATATTTTCTCCGTTATTTTTTCTGTTTCCGTTAAAATTGTTCATCTACTTTAACTTTAGGTTGTATCTAAATAAAATGAATCTAATATAAATTGATAAATTCGGCTATCATTCATACATTTTTTTCTTTCTAAATTGTTACACAAAGTTTTAATAATTTCTCCTATACATATATTAACTACTTAAATAAAATCGTTGGATTGATAAATTTTGACATAGATAATTATCTCCTTTCTTTTAAAATAAATAATTTATCACATAATATTACAACCTAACTCAACTATATATTTAAAAGAAAAGAACCATATCAATTATTAAATACTTTTGTACTCATATAATTTCAAAATCAAATTATACATAAACAAAGATAACTTTCCTACAAATTATGTAATCCAAATTCTTTCCCCCTTTATTATATTTTCATAATACTACTTTTGTTTCCTAGAATATTATTTTCATTTTTTCCTTTGATATAATATATACTTTTGATTTAATACCTATTTGAATTGATTATAAGCAGCATAGAGACTGAATAACGGTCAACTTTTGTTTATTTTTTAAAAAATCTAATTACGCTATATTTTAAATAATTTATTAAACGTTTAAACCAACTGTAATTATTCTCCCAGTCACGTAACCTATGTATTGAGTTTTTTTCTAGTCATATGCTTGGTGGTCACCGATCTGTCCAGCTCGTTTTTCTACCAGCATATCATGAACAATTATACATCTCGTTTGTATTTTATCTGATGGGGACATGTTTTGCTCTACGTTATATATAAAACTTTGGATCTTCGAAATGTATATAATAAAATAACTAGAGATGATATAAAGTACATATATTTCGTCTATTACTATTATTATTATTACACACACACACACACACACACACACACACACACACACACACACACACACACACACACACACACACACACACACATATATATATATATAAACGTTAGAATATGTGTAATAAGGCCAAGACAATGCAGATATGGACATAGAAAAAAGAATGCAATAGTGAGAGATATTGATGAGAATTCGTCTTTCACCTTGAATTTATTTAAATGTCCTTAATTTTCGAGATAATATCTCTTCTTCGGAGGGAAGTAAAAGTCTCAGACCAGCGTCTTAAATTTCCAATGAAGCCATGCTGACCGGAAATAGTATAGAGTTCTAATTTAATATCAAAGAATTAAAATTAGGTGGGTAAAGAGTAGTCTCCCTTTAAGAGGGGTTTGTTTATGTTTTTGTTGTGTTTTTTAAATTTTATATGCGTGCCTGTATATGTGTGTGGGAGAAAGCATGAAGGTGTAGGTATGTGTGTGTGTGAGTGTGGGAAGATAGGTCTAATCGTAAAAGTGGGGGGTAGGTGTTATCTGGTGTTAGAACTGGTTTTGTGTGTGTATGTGTGAGAGAGAATAAGTGGAGGTGTGTGCGTGCGTGTGTGTGGGGTGTGTAAAGTGGGGCTAGAGGCCCTATCAGGTTATAAATTGGGTGTTGAGCTCTAGTCTATTATTGATTGGTGGATGTGTTCTATCTATAATGAGTGCTTCCTTGATTCTAAGATTACCGAGGTTTCTTTCTTTAGTTTCTATCCTAACTGTTATGTTTTTATCAGTGTTTTTGCATTTAACTAGGTGTTTCTTAAATGAGGAAGCGTTAGTATTGAGGTGTTCTTTTATTCTTATGTGGAGTGGTCTGGTGGTGCTACCTACGTAGAAGTTGTTGCATTTGTCACACTCTAGTCTGTAAACTACGTAAGCCTGGTGGCATAGGTCTGTGTCGTTGATGGGGCAGTTGGCTAGTCTGCAGCAGTTGTCATGTCTGGTGGAGTGTCTTTTAGCTAGCCGTCCACGCAAAGAAGGACCCGAATGGGCCAGTTGAATATCCAGACCTTCTCGTCTGATGGCTCTGCGGATGGCTGTTGTTGTTTCTTCACTGAAGTGTGGGAGCTTCAGGAAGCAAGTGTTAGTGCCTCGGGTGTGGTGTCCTCTGTTCTTTCTGGCACGGTTTGTGGTGGATGTCGTGTATCCGTTCAGTTTGAGTACTTCCAGGAAATGTGAGGTGTGTGTCTCTCGGTCTCTGGCGTCGGTGCATTTGTTCTTGATACGTGCCAGTTCGTTCTTTATGTATCCGAACTTGGCACCGAGTGGGAGGGCCGATCTGAAATGTACGAACAGGTCCCTGCTGGCGGATTTTTTATAGAAGCAGGTGTGGATGTTGCCTTCCTCTGTTACCCTGAGTTGGAAGTCCAGCAGGGATAGGGATCCGCGGTCATCGGGGTGTTCTATGCTGAACCTTATACTGGCGTCCATGCTGGAGAATGTTGTGTATATTTTCTCTGCCTCTTCACGGGATGATGTAAGGATGAGTATGTCATCTACATATCGGGTGAAGAAGGCATGGGAATGGCAGGTGTTGAGGGCTCGGCATTCTAGCTGGTTCATGTAAGTGTTGGCCAGCAGACCAGAGAGGCTGGATCCCATGGGTAATCCTGTTGTCTGTCTGTATGTGTGGTGGTGGAAGGTGAAGTACGTGTTGTCTACTGTGAAGGACAAAAGTTCGTGTATGTTCGGAATAAGGAACTTATTTACTTACCATCCGACAAAGGTAAAGAGTTCTGCGTCATCTCTCAAGCCACATACAATAACCTAGCCTTCGAACACCTAAGCGACAGTGAACTGTACACAGTGATCCCGGACATGACCGCAGCCCAAATCGAAAAACAGACCAACTCCATTTGGTTCGATATCTGTAGGAGAAGACAACTCCCGAATAAAATTAAACTCAACTACACCACTAGAAATAGCAGACTGCCCACTTTCTACCACCTTATCAAGACCCACAAGAATAGCACTAAGACGCGTATAAGACCCATCGTCTCTAGCATAGAAGGACCCCTATACAAAATTTCCTGGCTTCTCTCCCAGGTCCTCAAGCCTCTACTCTCCACCTTCCCCGGACATGTCAGTAGCTCCGACGAAGTTATACGTAGATTACACCAACTCCAGCCAGAACAACTTAAACTTAATAAATACGCCTTTAGCCTCGACGTTGTCTCCCTCTACACTACAGTCCCCGCTCACCCAGCTGTAGATTTATTGACGGACTGCGTGGTCGCAGAGAACATCCACTGCTACGGCCTCCACCCGACGGACATACACGAACTTTTGTCCTTCACAGTAGACAACACGTACTTCACCTTCCACCACCACACATACAGACAGACAACAGGATTACCCATGGGATCCAGCCTCTCTGGCCTGCTGGCCATCACTTACATGAACCAGCTAGAATGCCGAGCCCTCAACACCTGCCATTCCCATGCCTTCTTCACCCGATATGTAGATGACATACTCATCCTTACATCATCCCGTGAAGAGGCAGAGAAAATATACACAACATTCTCCAGCATGGACGCCAGTATAAAGTTCAGCATAGAACACCCCGATGACCGCGGATCCCTATCCCTGCTGGACTTCCAACTCAGGGTAACAGAGAAAGGCAACATCCACACCTGCTTCTATAAAAAATCCGCCAGCAGGGACCTGTTCGTACATTTCAGATCGGCCCTCCCACTCGGTGCCAAGTTCGGATACATAAAGAACGAACTGGCACGTATCAAGAACAAATGCACCGACGCCAGAGACCGAGACACACACACCACACATTTCCTGGAAGTACTCAAACTGAACGGATACACGACATCCACCACAAACCGTGCCAGAAAGAACAGAGGACACCACACCCGAGGCACTAACACTTGCTTCCTGAAGCTCCCACACTTCAGTGAAGAAACAACAACAGCCATCCGCAGAGCCATCAGACGAGAAGGTCTGGATATTCAACTGGCCCATTCGGGTCCTTCTTTGCGTGGACGGCTAGCTAAAAGACACTCCACCAGACATGACAACTGCTGCAGACTAGCCAACTGCCCCATCAACGACACAGACCTATGCCACCAGGCTTACGTAGTTTACAGACTAGAGTGTGACAAATGCAACAACTTCTACGTAGGTAGCACCACCAGACCACTCCACATAAGAATAAAAGAACACCTCAATACTAACGCTTCCTCATTTAAGAAACACCTAGTTAAATGCAAAAACACTGATAAAAACATAACAGTTAGGATAGAAACTAAAGAAAGAAACCTCGGTAATCTTAGAATCAAGGAAGCACTCATTATAGATAGAACACATCCACCAATCAATAATAGACTAGAGCTCAACACCCAATTTATAACCTGATAGGGCCTCTAGCCCCACTTTACACACCCCACACACACGCACGCACACACCTCCACTTATTCTCTCTCACACATACACACACAAAACCAGTTCTAACACCAGATAACACCTACCCCCCACTTTTACGATTAGACCTATCTTCCCACACTCACACACACACATACCTACACCTTCATGCTTTCTCCCACACACATATACAGGCACGCATATAAAATTTAAAAAACACAACAAAAACATAAACAAACCCCTCTTAAAGGGAGACTACTCTTTACCCACCTAATTTTAATTCTTTGATATTAAAGTTAGAACTCTATACTATTTCCGGTCAGCATGGCTTCATTGGAAATTTAAGACGCTGGTCTGAGACTTTTACTTCCCTCCGAAGAAGAGATATTATCTCGAAAATTAAGGACATTTAAATAAATTCAAGGTGAAAGACGAATTCTCATCAATATCTCTCACTATTGCATTCTTTTTTCTATGTCCATATCTGCATTGTCTTGGCCTTATTACACATATTCTAACGTTTATACCTCATTACACAATGCTTCAAGTGAACTATAACCTCCTCCTTATATATATATATATAATTAAAGAAAGAAGAGTAACATGGAAAGAAGATTCACAGTGCTGACAATTGTTTCGTTGATCTGGTGGGTCTAGAGTTCGCTAATCACTTGATGCTGCGTCAATCGATCTCCAATACTTTGTTTACAACCAGTCAATACATCAGAGCAAGTGGATATGAGAATAATAAAACACGCATGGTAAATAGAGATGATACAGATGTATGAAGTGACATGCGAAATCTACCATAGGGTACATTAAAAGTAGTAGTAGTATTAAGGGAATGAAGTAACGTAGATAAATAATAAAATGTATTAGAGTCAGATTTTAGGACCTCCACTTTAAGTGCAGTTATGAGAGATTTAGAAACAAATGAGCTGTGGGTTTGAAACATCAACAACAATAAAACGGAGATTGATTTATGGTTTGACAGATAAATGCTTGTAGTAGATATTTTCTCCTGTTGTATTAACCTAGTGAGATTGATGGATGGTGTGTATAGAGATTTATGGTTCTATGGTGGCTGGTATTAAGTGAAATTGTGGGTTCAGTATGTTAAGGTTTAGATGGTTTATTCCAAATTTTGGGATTGCTAGTTCGAATCATGGGGGTTTAATTTTCGCAACATCATTAACAAAATAGCGTATAATTAAAACATTAACATCAATAATAAAACATGCATGATAAATAGATAGAGAACATGGCGAATAAAATCAATGACAGGGTACATTGAAATGATAATAATAATAAGAAGAAGAAAATAAGAGTTTCAAAGGAGTGTAAAAGTAATAAGATAATGTACTTAGAATTAAGTTCATCTGTAAGAGTTCATGGTGCTAGTAGGAGATATGTAGATATAACTGTATGGTACGAAAGAATGAACAACAGTAAAGACGAGATTAATTTATGGGCTGACAAGATAATTGATAAATGTTTGTAGTAGACATTGCTGCCCTATATTGATGTTATAGATAGAGGGAGGCTGGAAGATGTTAACAGAAGTTTATGGTTCTGAAGTAGGTGTGTGAGAATACGGATTTCATACGTTAAAGTCTAAGTAGTTTTCTATTAATTTTGAGAATGCTGGTTCGAATCACAGTGGTTTAAATTTCGTAAATCTAGTAGCAATCTTATGTCTGCAGAAAATAACCTTTCTATTCTGCTGTTAAGCAGCATCTTATCGTACCTTAAGATATGTAGCAGTTTCAAGTTGCAGAGCCCGCAATGGGACATACCGTTGCTATTGGCTTTTGCGGCCGCTAATTTCGACCAGCTAATATTGTATTCAAGGTTTTTGTCCTTAAGCTGCCAGATTTTATTGGCGGGGGTTGTAGAATTCACCAGTGCACGGTTCTTCATGGAGTGTCTGTGGACATACCACCTTTTTTAATTCCCCCGCTGTGGATCCTATGTAGTGCCAGGTGGAATTGCCTGAATTTACAGTACACATGTACACCAAGCTAGAATCCAGGCATCTATTCCCTAATGGGCACTTATCTGGTAGGTGGCAATTGCAGTTTGAGGTATTATTCGTGCAGCTTCCTCATTGCGGTTTTGTAAGTTGATGTGTGTGGGTTGCGATTTAGGCCTATTGAAGTTTTGCTGTGGTGTGTTCAGATGCGATTGTGTTTGTGATGCTGTTATGTGTTTGTGTTTTGTATTTGGTGCCATGGTGCGTGTTGGTGGGGTAATTTCCTTTGAGATATTTTTGTGGTTGATCTTACGTATGTGCGATTCTATGTTGGCTGCAGTAGAGTATGAAAGTTTTATAGTTTTTCTATTGAAGATTTTATGGTATCTATGTAATGTAGGGAAGTGTTTATCTATTAGTTAAAAAAACGTAGAAACTAGTTTAGTTCTGATAGAGGAGTTGAAGATCGGATTGAACCATAGGTACTTTCTTTCTCTAATTCTTCTATAGTTTTGGGAGTTTCTATTATTAGTGCCCTGTTCTCCTATTATTGGTGCTAGTTGTCTAGTTCTATGCTTAGTCCTATGTTTTTTTATTTTGGTATGAGCGGGTAGTGTTGGTGTTATCGGGTTTGTTGATGTTGTCCCTATTAGTTATGAACTGCAGCTTTTCCTAGTGTCCAACCTTATGTAATGCTGCGTTATAATAATTAACATGTTCATTAAAAATATCCAGGTTTGAGGAAGGCGGGATATATGTATATATACATATACATTTATACACACACACACACATACATATATATTGTACGTTCCACTGCAAATGACTACAATAAAAATCAATCACAATAGATATTAGTATAGAAAATCAACACGAGACGAAACACATATTGCAGACACTGTCCACTTTTTTTTCATCTACAGGAGCAATTTACCCAATTTTCTCAACTATTATTGTAGTCATTTGCATTGGGAAGTACACATTTCAAATGTTTCCAATGCTTTGATAATAGAATGTATGATTTTAAACTATAACATATTTGTTTGTGTTTCCACATACCAGCTGAGATATCTTTACTGTCAAAGTAATCACTGTGTGTCAAAGTAATGATGACGAGAGAGGAACAGATGTGAATAGATGGACAAGACTTTGAAAGAGGAAGTAGGGAGAGACTGTGGTAGAATAGTATAGGGGAGAGAGAGACTGTGGTATAATAGTATAGGGGAGAGAGAGACTGTGGTAGATAGTATAGGGGAGAGAGAGAGACTGTGGTAGAATAGTATAGGAGGGAGAGAGAGAGACTGTGGTAGAATGGTAAGGAGGGAGAGAGAGAGAGAGACTGTGGTAGAATGGTAAGGAGGGAGAGAGAGAGAGACTGTGGTAGAATGGTAAGGAGGGAGAGAGAGAGAGACTGTGGTAGAATGGTAAGGAGGGAGAGAGAGAGAGACTGTGGTAGAATGGTATAGGAGGGAGAAAGAGAGAGAAACTGTGGTATAATAGTATAATTGGGAGAGAGACTGTGGTAGAATGGTATAGGGGGGAGTGAGAGAGATTGTGGTAGAATGGTAAGGAGGGAGAGAGAGAGACTGTGGTAGAATTGTATAGAAGAGAGACAGACTGTGGTAGAATGGTATAGGAGAGAGAGACTGTGGTAGAATGGTAAGGAGGGAGAGAGGGACTGTGGTAGAATAGTAGAGGGGAGAGAGAGAGAGACTGTGGTAGAATGGTATAGAAGAGAGACAGACTGTGGTAGAATGGTATAGGAGAGAGAGACTGTGGTAGAATAGTAAGGAGGGACAGAGGGACTGTGGTAGAATAGTATAGGAGAGAGAGAATGTGGTAGAATAGTATAGGAGAGAGTGAGAGAGAGACTGTGGTAGAATGGTATTGGAGGGAGGGAGAGCGAGACAGTGGTATAATAGTACAGGAGAGAGAGAGACAGTGGTAGAATGGTTATGAGGGAGAGAGAGATTGTGGTAGAATGGTATAGGAGGGAGAGAGTATGTGGTAGAATTGTATAGGAGAGAGAGAGACAGTGGTAGAATGGTATAGGAGAGAGATTGACTGTCGTAGAATAGTATAGGAGGGATAGAGATTAAGGTAGAATAGTATAGGAGGGAGAGAGAGACTGTGGTAAATAGTAAAGGGGAGAATGACTCTGGTACTATAGTATATGGGAAAGAGGCTGTGGTAAAATAGTGTAGGGAGAGAGACTGTGGTAGAATGGTATAGGAGGGAGAGAGACTGTGGTAGAATGGTATAGGGGAGAGAGAGACTGTGGTAGAATGGTATAGGAGGGAGAGAGAGACTGTAGTAGAATGGTATAGGAGGGAGACAGAGAGACTAGTAGAATGGTATAGGTGGGAGTGATGCTGCGTAGATTACTTGAGGAGGGAGAGTGACTGTGGTAGAATGGTATAGGGGAGAGAGAGTCTCTGATAGTATAGTATAGGAGGGATAGAGACTATGGTAGAATAGTATAGGAGGGAGAGAGAGACTGTAGGAGATTAGTATAGGAGGGAGGGAGTCTGTGGTAGAATTGTATAGGGCAGAGAGTCTGTGGTATAATAGTATAGAAGAGAGAGAGACTGTGGTACAATAGTAAAGGGGAGAGTGGCTGTAGTAGAATGGTATAGGAGGGAGACTGTGGTACAATAGTATAGGGGAGAGAGACTGTGGTACAATAGTATAGGAGGAAGAGAGACTGTGGTAGAATAGTATAGGGGAGAGAGAGACTGTGGTAGAATGGTATAGGATGCAGAGAGACTGTGGTAGAATGGTATAGGAGGGAGAGAGAGAGGCTGTGGCAGAATAATATAGGTGGGAGAGAGAGAAACACTGTGGTAGAATGGTGTAGGAGGGAGGGAGTGACTATTGTAGAATGATATGGGAGAGAGCGACGGCAATAGAATGGTATAGGGAAGAAAGTATGTGGTAGAATAGTATAGGTGGGTGAGAGATTGGTACAATAGTATAGGAGGGAGAGAAAATATGGTAGAATGGTATAGGAGGTAGAGAAACTGTGATAGAATGTATGAGGGAGAGAGATTGAGAGAGAGAGAGTGAGAGAGAGAGAGAGAGAGAGAGAGAGAGAGAGAGAGAGAGAGAGAGCGATAGAGATTGTGGTAGAATGGTATAGGTGAGAGATAGACTATGGTCGAGGTGCATAGAAGTGAGAGAGACTGTGGTAGAATGGTATAGGAATGCGAGGGAGAGAACGTGGTAGAATGGTATAGTAGTGAGATAGGCTGTGGTAGAATAGTATAGGGAGAGAGAGTCTGTGGTACAATATTATAGGACGGAGAGAGATTGTGGTAGAATGGTGTAGGGTGGAGACAGAGAGACTGTGGTAGAATAGTGTAGGGAGAGAGACTCGGGTAGAATGGTATAGGAGGGCGAGAAAGAGACTGTAGTAGAATAGTATAGGAAGGAGTGAGGCTGGGTAGAATAGTAGAGGAGGGAGAGAGACTGTGGTCGAATGTTATAGGAGGGATAGAGACTATGGTAGAATAGTATAGAGGAGAGAGAGACTGTGATAGAATGGTATAGGTGGGATAGAGTCTATGGTAGAATAGTATAGGAGGGAGTGAGACTGTGGTAGAATGGTATAGGAGGGACAGAGACTGTGGTCCAATAGTATAGAAGGGAGAGAGAGACTGTGGTAGAATGGTATAGGAGGGAGGGAGAGACTGTGGTAGAATGGTATAGGAGGGAGGGAGTCTGTGGTAGAACGGTATAATCAGAGTCTGTGGTAGAATAGTATAGGAGAGAGAGAGACTGTGGTACAAGTGTATAGGGGAGAGAGACTGTGGTACAATAGCATAGGGGAGAGAGACTGTGATACAATAGTATAATGGAGAGAGACTGTGGTACAATAGTATAGGGGAGAGAGAGACTGTAGTAGAATAGTATAAGAGGGAGAGAGACTGCGAAACTACAGTATACGAGTAAGAGAGACTGTGGTAGAATGGTATAGCAGGGAGAAAGACTGTGGTAAAATACTATAGGAGGAAGAGAGAATGTGGTAGAGTTTTATAGAGGAGAGAGAGACTGTGGTCGAATAGTATAAGAGTGAGAGAGACTGTTGTAGAATGGTATAGGAGTGAGAGAGACTGTTGTAAAATGGTATAGGAGTGAGAGAGGCTATGGTAAAATAGTATGAGAGGAGAGAGATTGTGGTAGATTGGTATAGGGGCGAGAGAGACTGTGGTAGAATGGTATAGGAGGGAGAGAGACTGTGGTACAATAGTAAAGGGGAGAGAGACTGTGATACAATAGTATAGTGGAGAGAGACTGTGGTACAATAGTATAGGGGAGAGAGAGACTGTGGTAGAATAGTATAAGATGGAGAGAGACTGCGGTACTATAGTATACGAGTAAGAGAGACTGTGGTAGAACGGTATAGCAGGGAGAAAGACTGTGGTAAAATACTATAGGAGGAAGAGAGAATGTGGTAGAGTTTTATAGAGGAGAGAGAGACTGTGGTCGAATAGTATAGGAGTGAGAGAGATTGTTGTAGAATGGTATAGGAAGGAGAGAGACTATGGTAAAATAGTATGGGAGGAGAGAGACTGTGGTAGATTGGTATAGGGGCGAGAGAGACTGTGGTAGAATTGTATAGGAGGGAGAGAGAGACTGTGATAGAATTGTATAAGAGTTAGAGAGAATGTGGCAGAATGGTATAGGAGGGACAGAGACTGTGGTACTATAGTATAGAAGGGAGAGAGAGACTGTGGTAGAATGGTATAGGAGGGAGAGAGATTGTGGAAGAATGGTATAGGAGGGAGGGAGTCTGTGGTAGAATGGTATAGGGCAGAGAGAAATTGCGGTAGAATAGTATAGGAGAGAGAGAAAGAGTGAGTGTAATGGTATAGCAGGGTGAGAGAGACTGTGGTATAATAATATAGGAGAGAGAGAGAGAGAGACTGTGGTACAATAGTAAAGGGGAGAGAGACTGTGTTACAATAGTATAGGGGAGAGAGAGACTGTGGTAGAATAGTATAAGAGCGAGAGAGACTGCGGTACTATAGTATAGGAGGAAGAGAGACTGTGGTAGAATGGTATAGCTGGGAGGAAGACTGTGTTAAATTACTATAGGAGGAGGAGAGAATATGGTAGAATTTTATAGAGGAGAGAGAGACTGTGGTAGAATGGTATAGGGGAGAGAGAGAATGTGGTAGAATAGTATAGGAGTGAGAGAGACTGTGGTACAATTGTATAGTGGAAACAGAGACTGTGGTAGAAAACTATAGAAGGGAGAGAGACTGTTGTAGAATGGTATAGGAAGGTGAGTGACTGTGGTTCACTAGTAGTAGAGGGAGAGATGCGGTACAATATTATAGGGGGTGCGAGACAGTGGTACAATAGTATAGGAGTTAGAGAGACTGTGGTAGAATGGTATAGGGGAGAGAGGGTCTGGTAGAATGGCATAGGAGAAAGAGAGAGAGAAACTGAGTAGAATGGTATAGGAGGGAGAGAGACTGAGGTACAATAGTATAGAGGAGAGAGACTGTGGTACAATGATATAGTGGAGAGAGACTGTGCTAGAATTTTATAGTAGGGAGAGAAACTGTGATACTATAGTATAGGGGAGAGAGACTGTGGTAGAATGGTATAGGAGGGCGAGAGAAAGAATGTGGTAGAATGGTATAGTAGGGAGAGAGGCTGTGGTAGAACAGTATAGTAGGGAGAGAGACTGTGGTAGAATGGTTTAGGGGAGAGAGAGACTGTGGTAGAATAGTGTAGGGAGAGAGACTGTGGTAGAATGGTATAGGAGGGCGAGAGAAAGAATGTGGTAGAATGGTATAGTAGGGAGAGAGACTGTGGTAGAACAGTATAGTAGGGAGAGAGACTGTGGTAGAATGGTTTAGGGGAGAGAGAGACTGTGGTAGAATAGTGGAGGGAGAGAGACTGTGGTAGAATGGTATAGGAGGGAGACAGACTGTTGTAGAATTGTATAGGGAGAGAGAGACTGTGGTAGAATGCTATAGGAGAGAGAGAGAGTCTGCGCTAGTATGGTATAAGAGGGAGTGAGACTGAGATACAAAAGTATAGGGAATATAGACTGTGGTAGAATGGTATAGGAGGGCGAGAGAGAGACTGTAGTAGAATGGTATAGGAGGCAGTGAGACTGGGTAGATTAGTAGAGGAGGGAGAGTGACTGTGGTAGAATGGTATAGGGGAGAGAGAGAGACTGTGGTAGAATGGTATAGAGGAGAGAGAGAGAGACTATGATAGAATTGTATAGGAGGGAGAGAGACTGTGGTAGAATGTTATGGGGAAGAGAGAGACTGAGGTAGAATGGTATAGGGGAGAGCGAGACTGTGGTAGAATGGTAGATTAGGGACATAGACTGTGGTACAATAGTATAGGATGGAGAGAGAGTCTGTGCTAGAATGGTATAGGAAGGAGGGAGAGACTGTGGAACAATGGTTTAGGAGGGAGGGGGTCTCTGATAGAATGGTATAGAGCAGAGAGACTGCAGTAGAATAGTATAGGAGGGAGAGAGAGAAAGAGTGAGTATAATGGTATAGGAGGTTGAAAGAGACTGAGGTATAATAGTATAGGAGAGAGAGTGACTGTGGTACAATAGTAAAGGGGTGAGAGACTGTAGTAGAATGGTATTGGAGGGAGAGAGACTGTAGTACAATAGTATAGGGGAGAGAAAGATTGTGTTAGAATGGTATAGCAGGGAGAGAGACTGTGGTACAATACTATAGGAGGAAGGGAGTATGTGGTAGAATTGTACAGAGGAGAGAAAGACTGTGGTAGAATGTTATAGGGCAGAGAAAATGTGGTAGAATTGTATAGGAGGGAGAGAGACTGTGGTAGAATAGTATTGGATTGAGAGAGACTGTGGTAGAATGGTATAGGAGGGATAATATCTGTGGTAGAATAGTATAGGCATGAGAGAGACTGTGGTAGAATGGAATAGGAAGGAGAGAGACTGTGGTAAAATAGTATGGGGGAAGTGAGACTGTGGTAGTTAGGTATAGGGGCGATAGACTGTGGTAGAATAGTATAGGGAGAGAGAGACTGTGGTACTATTGTATAGTGGAATGTGACTGTGTTACGATTGTATAGTGGAAACTGACTGTAGTACAATAGTACAGGAGGTTGAGAGACTGTGGTACAATAGTATAGGGCAGAGCAATTTTAGTTGAATGGTTTAGGAGTGAGAGAGACAGTGGTACAGTAGTATAGGGGAGAGAGACTGTGGTACAGTAGTATAGGGGAGAGAGACTGTGGTAGAATTGTATAGGAGGGAGAGAAACTGTGATACTATAGTATAGGGGAGAGAGACTTTGGTAGAATGGTATAGGTTGGCGAAAGAGAGAATGTGGTAGAATGGTATAGTAGGGAGACAGGCTGTGGTAGAATAGTATAGGAGGGTGAGAGACTGTGGTAGAATGGTATAGGTGTGAGAGAGACTGTGGTAGAATGGTATAGGAATGAGAGAGACTGTGATACAATAGTATAGGTATGAGAGAGAGACTGTGGTAGAATGGTATATGCGGGAGAGAGACTGTGGTATAATTGTATAGGGGAGAGAGAGAGACTGTTGTAGAATTGTATAGGGGATAGTGAGGCTGGGTAGATTAGTAGAGGGAGGGAGAGAGACTGAGGTAGAATTGTATAGGGGAGAGAAAGAGACTGTTGTAGAATTGTATAGGAGAGAGAGAGATATTGATAGAATTGTATAGGAGGAAGAGAGTATGTGGTAGAATGGTATAGGGGAGAGAGACTGTGGTAGAATGGTATAAGTGGGAGAGAGAAAGACACTGTGGTAGAATGGTGTATGAGGGAGAGCGAGACTGTGGTAGAATGGTATAGGAGTGAGAGAGAGACTGTTGTAGAATGGTATATGGGAGAGAGCGACTGTGATAGAATGGTATAGGGAAGAGAGACTGTAGTAGAATAGTATAGGTACGAGAGACTGTGGTACAATAGTATATGGGAGAGAGAGACTGAGTAGAATAGTATAGGTCGAGAGAGGGAAAGAGTGAGTATAATGGTATAGGAGGGTGAGAGAGACTGTGGTAGAATAGTATAGAGGAGAGAGACTGTGGTAGAATTTTATAGGAGGGAGAGAGACTGTGGTTGAATGGTATTGGTATAGGAGAGAGAGAGACTGTGGTAGAATGGTTTAGGAGAGAGAGTGTCTGCGGTAGTATGGTATAGGAGGGAGTGAGACTGGGACACAAAAGTATAGGGAATAGAGGCTGTGGTAGAATGGTACAGGAATGAGAGAGACTGTGATACAATAGTATAGGTATGAGAGGGAGACTGTGGTAGAATGGTATATGAGGGAGAGTAACTGTGATACAATAGTATGGTGTAGAGCGACTGTGGTAGAATGGTATAGGAGGGAGAGAGATAGACTGTAGTAGAATGGTATAGGTGGGAGTGAGGCTGGGTAGATTAGTAGGGGAGGGAGAGAGACTGAGGTAGAATTGTATAGGGGAGAGAGAGAGAGACTGTTGTAGAATTGAATAGGGGAGAGAGAGATTGTGGTAGAATGGTATAGGAGGGAGAGAGTATGTGGTAGAATGGTATAGGGGAGAGAGAGATTGTGATAGAATTGTATAGGAGGGAGAGACTGTGGTAGAATGGTATAGGTTAGAGAGAGACTGTGGTAGAATGGATTAGGAGTGAGGGAGAGACTGTGGTAAAATGGTATAGGAGGGAGGGAGTCTGTGGTAGAATGGTATAGGGCAGAGAGTCTATGCTAGAATAGTATAGGCGGGAGAGAGAGAAAGACTGTGTATAATGGTATAGGAGGGAGAGAGAGACAGTGGTATAATAGTATAGGAGAGAGAGAGACTGTGGTACAATAGCAAAGGGGAGAGAGACTGTAGTAGAATTGTATAGGAGGGAGAGAGACTTTTGTACAATAGTATAGGGCAGAGAGATTGGGGTAGAATGGTATATGAGGGCGAAAGAGAGAATGTGTTAGAATGGTATAGTAGGGAGAGAGGCTGTGGTAGAATAGTATAGGAGGGAGGGAGACTGTGGTAGAATGGTATAGGGGAGAGAGAGACTGTGATAGAATGGTATAGGATGGAGAGAGACAGTGCTAGAATGGTATAGGATGGAGAGAGAGACTGTGGTAGAATGGTATAAGTGGGAGAGAGAAAGACACTGTGGTAGAATGGTGTAGGAGGGAGAGCGAGACTGTGGTAGAATGGTATAGGAGTGAGAGAGAGACTGTTTTAGAATGGTATATGGGAGAGAGCGACTGTGATAGAATGGTATAGGGAAGAGAGACTGTGGTAGAATTGTATAGGTGCGAGAGACTGTGGTACAATAATATATGGGAAAAAGACTGTGGTACAATAGTATAGTGGAGAGAGACTGGGTACAATAGTATAGGGAGAGAGAGACTGTGGTAGAATAGTATATGAGGGAGAGAGACTGCGGTACTATAGTATACGAGGAAGAGAGACTGTGGTAGAATGGTATAGGAAGGAGGGAAAGACTGTGATACAAAAGTATAGGGAATAGAGACTGGGGTAGAATGGTATAGGAGAGCGAGAAACTGTGATACAATAGTATGGGGTAGAGAGACTGTGGTAGAGTGGTATAGGAGGGAGATAGGCTGGTTAGATTAGTAGAGGAGGGAGAGAAATTGAGGTAGAATGGTATAGGGAAGAGAGAAAGACTGTGGTAGAATTGTATAGGATGGAGAGAGACCGTGGTAGAATGGTATAGGGAAGAGAGAGACTGCGGTAGAATGTTATAGGGGAGAGAGAGACTGTGATATAATGGTATAGGAGGGATAGAGACTATGGTAGAATAGTATAGGATGGAGCTAGACTGTCATAGAATGGTACAGTAGGGACAGAGACTGTGGTAGAATAGTATAGGAGGGAGAGAGAGACTGTGGTAGAATGGTATAAGAGGGAGGGAGAGACTGTGGTAGAATGGTACAGGAGGGAGAGAGAGAAAGACTGAGTATAATGGTATAGGAGGGAGAGAGTGGCTGTGGTATAATAGTATGGTAGAGAGAGAGAGTCTGTGGTACAATAGTAAATGGGAGAGAGAGTGTAGTAGAATTGTATAGGATGGAAAATATGGTACAATGGTATAGGGGAGAGAGAGACTGTGGTAGAATAGTATAGGAGAGAGAGAGACAGAGATACATTCGTAAAGGTGACAGAGACTGTAGTACAATGGTATAGTGGAGAGAGACTGTGGTACAATAGTATAGCGGAGAGAGAGACTGTGGTAGAATAGTATAGGAGGGAGAGAGACTGAGGTACTATAGTATAGGAGGAAGAGAGAATATGGTAGAATGGTATAGGGGAGAGAGACTGTTGTAGAATGGTATAGGGGAGAGGGGGGCTGTGGTAGAATGGTATAGGATGGAGAGAGACAGTGGTAGAATGGTGTAAGATGGAGAGAGAGACTGTGGTAGAATGGTATATGAGGGAGAGAAACTGTGATACAATAGTATGGGGTAGAGAGACTGTGGTAGAATGGTATAAGAGGACGAGAGATAGACTATAGTAGAATGGTATAGGGGAGAGAGAGACTGTGGTAGAATGGTATAGGTGGGAGTGAGGCTGCGTAGATTAGTAGGTTAGGGAGAGAGACTGAGGTAGAATGGTATAGGGGAGAGAAAGAGACTGTTGTAGAATTGTATAGGGGAGAGAGAGACTGTGGTAGAATGGTATAGGAGGGAGAGAGAGAGACTGTAGTAGAATGGTATAGGTGGGAGTGAGGCTGGGTAGATTAGTAGGGGAGGGTGAGAGACTGAGGTAGAATTTTATAGGGGAGAGAGAGACTGTTGTAGAATTGTAGAGGAAGGAGCGAGACTGTCGTAGAATGGTACAGTAGGGACAGAGACTGTGGTACAATAGTATAGGAGGGTGAGGGAGACTTTGGTATAATTGATTAGGAGTGAGAGAGAGACTGTGGTAAAATGGTATAGTAGGGAGAGAGACTGTGGTACAATAATATAGGGGAGAGAGAGACTGTGGTAGAATAGTATAGGAGGGAGAGATATAATGCGGTATTATAGTATACGAGGAAGAGAGACTGTGGTAGAATGGTATAGGAGGGAGGGAGTCTGTGGTAGAATTGTATAGGGCAGAGAGACTGTTGTAGAATAGTATAGGAGGGAGAGAGAGAAAGAGTGAGTATAATGGTATAGGAGTGTGAGAGAGTCTGTGGTAGAATGGTATAGGAGGGAGAGAGACTGTGGTAGAATGGTATATTGGAGAGAGAGCCTGTTGTAGAATGATATAGGGGAGAGAGCGACTGTGATTGAATGGTATAGGAGGGATAGAGACTATAGTAGAATAGTATAGGAGGGAGCGAGACTGTGGTAGAATGGTATAGGAGGGAGAGAGAGAGACTGTAGTAGAATGGTATAGGTGGGAGTGAGGCTGGGTAGATTAGTAGGGGAGGGTGAGAGACTGAGGTAGAATTTTATAGGGGAGAGAGAGACTGTTGTAGAATTGTAGAGGAAGGAGCGAGACTGTCGTAGAATGGTACAGTAGGGACAGAGACTGTGGTACAATAGTATAGGAGGGTGAGGGAGACTTTGGTATAATTGATTAGGAGTGAGAGAGAGACTGTGGTAAAATGGTATAGTAGGGAGAGAGACTGTGGTACAATAATATAGGGGAGAGAGAGACTGTGGTAGAATAGTATAGGAGGGAGAGATAGAATGCGGTATTATAGTATACGAGGAAGAGAGACTGTGGTAGAATGGTATAGGAGGGAGGGAGTCTGTGGTAGAATTGTATAGGGCAGAGAGACTGTTGTAGAATAGTATAGGAGGGAGAGAGAGAAAGAGTGAGTATAATGGTATAGGAGTGTGAGAGAGTCTGTGGTAGAATGGTATAGGAGGGAGAGAGTATGTGGTAGAATGGTATAGGGGAGAGAGAGATTGTGATAGAATTGTATAGGAGGGAGAGACTGTGGTAGAATGGTATAGGTTAGAGAGAGACTGTGGTAGAATGGATTAGGAGTGAGGGAGAGACTGTGGTAAAATGGTATAGGAGGGAGGGAGTCTGTGGTAGAATGGTATAGGGCAGAGAGTCTATGCTAGAATAGTATAGGCGGGAGAGAGAGAAAGACTGTGTATAATGGTATAGGAGGGAGAGAGAGACAGTGGTATAATAGTATAGGAGAGAGAGAGACTGTGGTACAATAGCAAAGGGGAGAGAGACTGTAGTAGAATTGTATAGGAGGGAGAGAGACTTTTGTACAATAGTATAGGGCAGATAGATTGGGGTAGAATGGTATATGAGGGCGAAAGAGAGAATGTGTTAGAATGGTATAGTAGGGAGAGAGGCTGTGGTAGAATAGTATAGGAGGGAGGGAGACTGTGGTAGAATGGTATAGGGGAGAGAGAGACTGTGATAGAATGGTATAGGATGGAGAGAGACAGTGCTAGAATGGTATAGGATGGAGAGAGAGACTGTGGTAGAATGGTATAAGTGGGAGAGAGAAAGACACTGTGGTAGAATGGTGTAGGAGGGAGAGCGAGACTGTGGTAGAATGGTATAGGAGTGAGAGAGAGACTGTTTTAGAATGGTATATGGGAGAGAGCGACTGTGATAGAATGGTATAGGGAAGAGAGACTGTGGTAGAATTGTATAGGTGCGAGAGACTGTGGTACAATAATATATGGGAAAAAGACTGTGGTACAATAGTATAGTGGAGAGAGACTGGGTACAATAGTATAGGGAGAGAGAGACTGTGGTAGAATAGTATATGAGGGAGAGAGACTGCGGTACTATAGTATACGAGGAAGAGAGACTGTGGTAGAATGGTATAGGAAGGAGGGAAAGACTGTGATACAAAAGTATAGGGAATAGAGACTGGGGTAGAATGGTATAGGAGAGCGAGAAACTGTGATACAATAGTATGGGGTAGAGAGACTGTGGTAGAGTGGTATAGGAGGGAGATAGGCTGGTTAGATTAGTAGAGGAGGGAGAGAAATTGAGGTAGAATGGTATAGGGAAGAGAGAAAGACTGTGGTAGAATTGTATAGGATGGAGAGAGACCGTGGTAGAATGGTATAGGGAAGAGAGAGACTGCGGTAGAATGTTATAGGGGAGAGAGAGACTGTGATATAATGGTATAGGAGGGATAGAGACTATGGTAGAATAGTATAGGATGGAGCTAGACTGTCATAGAATGGTACAGTAGGGACAGAGACTGTGGTAGAATAGTATAGGAGGGAGAGAGAGACTGTGGTAGAATGGTATAAGAGGGAGGGAGAGACTGTGGTAGAATGGTATAGGAGGGAGAGAGAGAAAGACTGAGTATAATGGTATAGGAGGGAGAGAGTGGCTGTGGTATAATAGTATGGTAGAGAGAGAGAGTCTGTGGTACAATAGTAAATGGGAGAGAGAGTGTAGTAGAATTGTATAGGATGGAAAATATGGTACAATGGTATAGGGGAGAGAGAGACTGTGGTAGAATAGTATAGGAGAGAGAGAGACAGAGATACATTCGTAAAGGTGACAGAGACTGTAGTACAATGGTATAGTGGAGAGTGACTGTGGTACAATAGTATAGCGGAGAGAGAGACTGTGGTAGAATAGTATAGGAGGGAGAGAGACTGAGGTACTATAGTATAGGAGGAAGAGAGAATATGGTAGAATGGTATAGGGGAGAGAGACTGTTGTAGAATGGTATAGGGGAGAGGGGGGCTGTGGTAGAATGGTATAGGATGGAGAGAGACAGTGGTAGAATGGTGTAAGATGGAGAGAGAGACTGTGGTAGAATGGTATATGAGGGAGAGAAACTGTGATACAATAGTATGGGGTAGAGAGACTGTGGTAGAATGGTATAAGAGGACGAGAGATAGACTATAGTAGAATGGTATAGGGGAGAGAGAGACTGTGGTAGAATGGTATAGGTGGGAGTGAGGCTGGGTAGATTAGTAGGTGAGGGAGAGAGACTGAGGTAGAATGGTATAGGGGAGAGAAAGAGACTGTTGTAGAATTGTATAGGGGAGAGAGAGACTGTGGTAGAATGGTATAGGAGGGAGAGAGAGAGACTGTAGTAGAATGGTATAGGTGGGAGTGAGGCTGGGTAGATTAGTAGGGGAGGGTGAGAGACTGAGGTAGAATTTTATAGGGGAGAGAGAGACTGTTGTAGAATTGTAGAGGAAGGAGCGAGACTGTCGTAGAATGGTACAGTAGGGACAGAGACTGTGGTACAATAGTATAGGAGGGTGAGGGAGACTTTGGTATAATTGATTAGGAGTGAGAGAGAGACTGTGGTAAAATGGTATAGTAGGGAGAGAGACTGTGGTACAATAATATAGGGGAGAGAGAGACTGTGGTAGAATAGTATAGGAGGGAGAGATATAATGCGGTATTATAGTATACGAGGAAGAGAGACTGTGGTAGAATGGTATAGGAGGGAGGGAGTCTGTGGTAGAATTGTATAGGGCAGAGAGACTGTTGTAGAATAGTATAGGAGGGAGAGAGAGAAAGAGTGAGTATAATGGTATAGGAGTGTGAGAGAGTCTGTGGTAGAATGGTATAGGAGGGAGAGAGACTGTGGTAGAATGGTATATTGGAGAGAGAGCCTGTTGTAGAATGATATAGGGGAGAGAGCGACTGTGATTGAATGGTATAGGAGGGATAGAGACTATAGTAGAATAGTATAGGAGGGAGCGAGAGTGTGGTAGAATGGTATAGGAGGGAGGGAGTTTGTGGTAGAATGGTATAGGAGGGAGAGAGAGAAAGAGTGAGTATAATGGTATAGGAGGGAGAGATAGACTGTGGTATAATAGTATAGGAGAGAGAGAGAGACTGTGGTACACTAGTAATAGGGAGAGAGACTGTAGTAGAATGGTATAGGAGGGAGAGACTGTGGTACAATAGTATAGGGGAGAGAGAGAAAGAGTGAGTATAATTGTATAGGAGGGAGAGATAGACTGTGGTATAATAGTATAGGAGAGAGAGAGAGACTGTGGTACACTAGTAATAGGGAGAGAGACTGTAGTAGAATGGTATTGGAGGGAGAGACTGTGGTACAATAGTATAGGGGAGAGAGACTGCGGTACAATATTATATGGGAGAGAGACTGTTATACAATAATATAGTGGAGCGAGACTGAGGTACAATAGTATAGGGGGGAGAGAGACTGTGGTAGAATAGTATAAGAGGGAGATAGACTGCAGTACTATATTATACGAGGAAGAGAGTATGTTGTAGAATGGTATAGGGGAGAGTGACTGTTGTAGAATGGTATAGTGGAGAGAGATAAAGACTGAGTATAATGATATAGGAGAGCGAGAGACTGTGGTACAATAGTAAAGGGGAGAGAGACTGTAGTAGAATGGTATAGGAGGGAGAGAGACTATGGTACAATATTATAGGGCAGGGAGACTGCGGTACAATAGTATTTGGGAGAGAGATTGTGGTACTATAATATGGTGTAGAGAGACATTGGTACAATAGTATAGTGGAAAGAGAGACTATGTTAGAAAAGTATAGGAGAGAGAGAGTCTGTGGTACAATACTATAAGGGGAAGAGAGAATTTGGTAGAATGGTATAAGGGAGAGAGTATGTGGTATAATGGTATAGTAGTGAGAGAGACTGTAATAGAACATATAGGGAATAGAGACAGTGAAAGAATGGTATAGGAGGGAGAGAGACTGTGGTACAATAGAATATGTATGAGAGAGACTGTGGTAGACTGGTATAGGAGGGAGAGAGACTGTGGTTGAATAGTATAGGGGAGAGAGACTGTGGTAGAATGGTATGGGAGTGACTGAGAGACTGTGGTAGAATAGTGAGGAGAGAGACTGTGGTAGAATAGTATAGGGCAGAGAGACCTTGATAAAATAGTATAGGAGGGATAGCGAGAAAGACTGATTGTAATGGTATAGTAGGGAGAGAGTGGCTACAGTATAATATTATAGAAGAGAGAGAGACTGTGGTACAATAGTAAAGGGGAGAGAGACTGTAGTAGAATGGTATAGGAGGGAGACTGTGGTACAATAGTATAGGGGAGAGAGAGACTGTGGTAGAAGAGTATAGGAGAGAGAGAGACTGTGGTGCAATAGTAAAATGGGAGAGAGAGACTGTGGTAGAATATTATAGGGGAGAGAGACTGTTGTAGAATGGTATAGGGGAGAGAGAGTCTGTGCTAGAATGGTATAGGATAGAGAGAGACAGTGGTAGAATGGTATAGAGGGGAGAGAGAGACTGTGTTAGAATGGTATAGGTGGGAGAGAGAAAGACACTGTTGTAGAAAGATGTAGGAGGGAGAGAAAGACTGTGGTAGAATGGTATAGTGAAGAGAGACTGTGGTAGAATAGTATATGTGCGAGAGACTGTGGTACAATAGTATAGTGGAGAGAGATTGTGGTACAATAGTATAGGGGAAAGCGAGATTGTGGTAGAATAGTATAGGAGCGAGAGAGACTGCGGTGCTATAGTATAGGAGGAAGAGAGACTGTGTTCGAATGGTATAGGAGGGAGAGAGTCTGTGGTAGAATGGTACAGGATGGAGAGAGTCTTTGTTAGAATGGTATAGTAGGGACAGAGACTGTGTTACAATAGTATAGGGGAGACTGTGGTAGAATGGTATAGGGGGGAGAGACACTGTGGTACAATAGAATAGGTATGAGAGAGACTGTGGTAGAATGGTATAGGAGGGAGAGAGACTGTGGTTGAATAGTATAGGGGAGAGAGACTGGTAGAATAGTATAGGATGGAGAGAGAGTGTCAGGGTGGTATAGAGGGGAGAGAGAGACTGTGGTAGAATGGTATAGGAAGGAGAGAGGCTGTGTAGATTAGAGGGACTGAGAGACTGTGGTAGAATAGTGAGAGGAGAAAGACTATGGTAGTATGGTATAGGAGGAGGGAGACTGTGGTAGAATGATATAGGGGAGAGAGAGAAAGAAACTGTTGTAGAATAGTGTAGGTGGGAGAGAAAGACTGTGGTAGAATGGTATAGGGAAGAGAGACTGTGGTAGATTAGTATATGGGAGAGTGACTGTGGTACAATAGTAATAGGGAGAGAGACTGTAGTAGAATGGTATAGGAGGGAGAGACTGTGGTACAATAGTATAGGGGGGAGAGACTGTGGTACAATATTATATGGGAGAGAGACTATTATACAATAATATAGTGAAGCGAGACTGAGGTATAATAGTATAGGGGAGAGAGAGACTGTGGTAGAATAGTATAAGAGGGAGATAGACTGCGGTACTATAGTATACGAGGCAGAGAGAATGTGGTAGAAAGGTATAGAGGAAAGAGAAACTGTGGTAGAATCGTAAAGGGGAGAGAGAGAATGTGGTAGAATTGTATAGGAGGGGAGAGACTGTGGTCGAATTGTATAGGAAGGAGAGAGACTGTGGTAAAATAGTATGGGGGAGAGAGACTGTGGTACAATATTATAGGAGGAAGAGAGACTTTGATAGAATGGTATAGGAGAGAGAGAGACAGTGGTAGAATGGTATACAAGGAAGAGAGATTGTGGTAGAATGGTATATATGAAAGAGAGACTGTGATATAATGGTATATGAGAGAGTGAGAGAGAGTGTGGTAGAATAGTATAGGAGGGAGAGACTGTGGTAGAATAGTATAGGAGGGAAGGAGACTGTGGTAGAATAGTATAGTACGAAGAGAGACTGTGGTAGTATCATATAGGAGGGAGAGAGAGACTTAGGTAGAATAGTACAGGAGGGAGAGTGAGACTGTGGCAGAATGGCATAGGAGGCAGAGAGACTGTGATACAATAGTATAGGAGGGAGAGAGACGGTGGTAGAATGGTATAGGTGATAGAGACTGTGATACAATAGTATAGGAGGGAGAGACGGTGGTAGAATGGTATAGGTGATAGAGACTGTGTTAGAATGGCATAAGGGAGATAGGCAGAGGTAGAATAATATAGGAAGGAGAGACTGTGGTACAATAGTATAGGAGGGAGAGAGACTGTGGTAGAATAGTATAGGGGAGAAACCGTTGTAGAGTTTTGTCGGAGAGAGAGACTGTGGTAGAATTGTATAGGAGAGAGAGACTGTGGTAGAATGATGGCATAGGAGGGAAAGAGACTATGATACATTAGTATAGCGGAGGGAGACTCTGGTAGAATAGTGTAGGTGAGAGAGACTGTGGTAGAATAATATGGGGGAGAGAGAGACTGTGGTAAAATAATATAGGGGAGAGAGAATGTGGTAGAATTGTATAGGAGGGAGAGAGACTGTGGTAGAATGGTATAGGACGGAGAGAGACGTTGATAACAGAGTATGGAGGAGAGAGACTGTGGTTGAATTGTATAGGGAGAGAGATTGTGGTACAATTGTATAGTGGAAACAGAGACTGTGGTACAATAGTATCAGAGAGAGAGAGACTGTGGTAGGATAGTATAGGGAGATAGAGACTGTGGTATTATCGTATAGTGAAAACAGAGAATAGTATGGGAATAGATGGTAGAATAGTATGGGATGGAGCTAGACTGTTGTAGAATGGTACAGTAGGGACAGAGACTGTGGTAGAATAGTATAGGAGGGAGAGAGACTGTGGTAGAATAGTATAGGAATGGGAGAGACTGTTGTAGAGTGGTATAGGAGGGAGAGAGACTTTGGGAGAATAGTATAGGAATGGGAGAGACTGTTGTAGAGTGGTATAGGAAGGTGAGAGACTGTGGAAACAATTGTATATAAGGTACAATAGTACAGGGGAAGAGAAACAGTGGTAGAATAGTATAGGAAGAAGAGAGACTGTGGAAGAATGGCATAGAGGTGACATACTGTGGTAGAATGGTAAGGAGGGAGAGAGGGACTGTGGTAGAATAGTAGAGGGGAGAGAGAGAGAGACTGTGGTAGAATGGTAAGGTGGGAGAGAGGGAGAGACTGAGTAGAATGGTATAAAAGTGAGAGAGACTGTGGTACAATAGTAGAGGGGCGAGAGACTGTGGTACAATAAAATAGGGGAGTGAGACTGTGGTAGATTGGTATAGGAGGAACAGGGACTGTGGTAGAATAGTATAGGGGGGAGACAGACTGTGGTACAATTGTATAGGAAGTGAGAGACTGTTGTAGAATGGTATAGGAGGGAGAGAGACTTTGGGAGAATAGTACAGGAGGGAGAGAGAGACTGTGGTAGAATGGTATAGGGGAGAGAGACTGGTAGAATAGTATAGGATGGAGAGAGACGGTGGTAGAATAGTATAGGGGAGAGATTGTGGTACAATAGTATAGGGGAGAGAGACTGTGGTACAATAGTATAGGGGAGAGAGACTGTGGTACAATACTATAGGGGAGAGAGACTGCGGCACAATAGTATATCGGAGAGACTGTGGTAGAATAGTATAGGTACGAGAGAGATTGGTACAATAGTATAGGAAGGCGAGAGACTGTGGTAGAATGGTATAGGAGCGAGAGAGACAGTGGTAGAATGATATAGGAGGGAGAGAGACGGTGGTAGAATAGTATAGGAGGGAGATAGACTGTCTTAGAATCTTATAGAAGAGTGAGAGACTGTCGTAGAATGGTATAGGAAGGAGAGACTGTGGAAGAATTGTATAGGTGAAAGAGAGACTGTGCTAGAATGGTATATGAGTGAAAGAGACTGTGTTACAATAGTATGGGACGAACAGATCTGTGGTAGAATGGTATAGGGGGGAGAGAGACTTTGGTAGAATAGTACAGGGGCAAGAGAGAGACTGTGTTAGAATGGTATAGGGGAGAGAGAGACTGTGCTAGAATGGTATAGGGGAGAGAGGGAGACTGTGGTAGAATGGTATAGGAGGCAGAGGGACTATGGTAGAAGTGCATAGAAGAGAGGGAGAGAGACTGGGGTAGAATTATATAGGAGAGAGAGACTGTGGTAGAATGGTTTAGGATGGAGAGAGAGACATTGGTAGAATGGTATAGGAGGGAGAGAGACGGTGGTAGAATAGTATAGGAGGGAGAGAGACTGTCGTAGAATGGTATAGGGGAGAGAGAGCCTGTGGTACAATATTATAGGAGGGAGAGAGACTGTGGAAGAATGGTATAGGTGAAAGAGAGACTGTGATAGAATGGTATATGAGAGAGAGGGAGACTATGGTAGAATAGTATAGGAGGGAGAGACTTGATAGAATAGTATAGGAGGCATAGAGACTGTGGTACAATGGTATAGGGGAGAGAGACCGTGGTAGAATAGTATAGGAGGGAGAGAGACTGGTACAATGGTATAGGGGAGAGGGACTGTTGTAGAATGGTATAGGAGGGAGAGAGAGACTGTGAAAGAATGGTATAGAAGGCAGAGAGACTGTAATACAATATTATAGGCGGGAGAGAGACGGTGGTAGAATGGTATAGTGGACAGAGACTGTGGTAGAATGGTATAGGAGGGAGAGAGACTTTGGAAGAATAGTACAGTAAGGAGAGAGAGACTGTGGTAGAATGATATAGGAGGGAGAGAAACGGTGGCAGAATGGTATAGGGGGAGAGAGATTGTGGTAGAATTTATAGGAGGGAGAGAGACGGTGGTAGAATGGTATAGGAGGGAGAGAAACTATCATACAATAGTATAGGGGATAGAGACTGTGCTACAATGGTATAGGGGAGAGAGACTGTGGTATAATAGCATATGAGGGAGAGAAAATGTGGTACAATGGTATAGAGAAGAGGGACTGTTGTAGGATGGTATAGGAGGGAGACAGAGACTGTGAAAGAATGGTATAGGAGGCAGAGAGACTATGATACAATAGGATAGGCGGGAGAGAGACGGTGGTAGAATGGTATAGTGGACAGAGACTGTGGTAGAATAGTATAGGAGGGAGAGAGACGGTGGTAGAATAGTACAGTAAGGAGAGAGAGAGACTGTGGTAGAATGATATAGGGGAGAGAGACTGTGTTACAATGGCATAGGGGAGAGAGACAGTGGTAGAATAATAAAGGAGGGAGAGAGACTGTGGTAGAATAGTATAGGAGAGAGAAACTGCGGTAGAATTATATAGGAGAGAGAGAGAGACTGTGGTAGTATGGTATAGGAGCGAAAGAGACTTTTATACAATAGTATAGGGGAGAGAGTATATGGTAGAATGGTATAGGGGAAAGAGACTGTGTTAGAATTTTATAGGGGAGAGAGACTGTGGTACATAGTATAGGAGGAAGAAAGACAGGTTAGAATATTATAGGAGGGAGAGAGACTGTGATACAATACTATAGGGTCGAGAGACTCTGGTTCAATGGTATGGGGAGAGATACTGTGGTAGAATTGTATAGGAGGGAGAGAGACTGTGGTACAATGGTAAAGGGGAGAGGGACAGTGGTAGAATGGTTTAGGAGTGAGGGAGACTATAGTAGAATTCTATGGGAGAGAGAGAGAGATTAAGTAGAATAGTATAGGGGGAGAGAGAGACTGTGGTCCAATAGTATAGGAGAGATAATGACTGTGGTAGAATGGTATAGAGGAGATAGACTGTGTTAGACTAGTATAGGAGGGGGAGAAACTGTGGTAGAATGGTATCGGGGAGAGACGCTGTGGTAGAATAGTATAGGAGGGAGAGAGAGAGACTAAGGTAGAATGGTTCAGGAGGAGGAGAGAGAGACTGTTGTAGAATGGTATAGGGAAGAGGGACTGTGGTAGAATTCTATACGAGGGAGAGAGAGTGAGTGTATGGTAGAATGGTATAGGAGGGAGAGTGAGAGACTGTGGTAGAATAGTATGGAAAGAGAGAGAGACTGTGGTAGAATGTTATAGGTGGGAGAGAGAGAGACTGTGGGAGAATTGTGTAGGAGGGTGAGAGAGATTTTGCTAGAATGGTATAGGTGTGAGAGGGAGACTGTTGTAGAATGGTATATGGGAGAGAGCGTCAGTGATAGAATGGTATAGGGAAGAGAGACTGTGGTAGAATAGTATAGGTGCGAGAGAGATTGGTACAATAGCATAGGAGGGCGAGAGACTACGGTAGAATGGTATAGGAGGGAGAGAGACGGTGGTCGAATAGTATAAGAGGGAGAGAGACTGTCGTAGAATGTTATAGGAGAGTGAGAGACTGTCGTAGAATGGTATAGGAGGGAGAGACTGTGGAAGAATGGTATAGCTGAAAGAGAGACTGTGCTAGAATGGTATATGTGAGAGAGAGATACTGTGGTAGAATAGTATAGGAGGGAGAGACTGTGGTAGAATGATATAGGGGAGAAACCGTTGTAGAGTTTTGTCGGAGAGAGAGACTGTGGTAGAATTGTATAGGAGAGAGAGACTGTGGTAGAATGATGGCATAGGAGGGAAAGAGACTATGATACATTAGTATAGCGGAGGGAGACTCTGGTAGAATAGTGTAGGTGAGAGAGACTGTGGTAGAATAATATGGGGGAGAGAGAGACTGTGGTAAAATAATATAGGGGAGAGAGAATGTGGTAGAATTGTATAGGAGGGAGAGAGACTGTGGTAGAATGGTATAGGACGGAGAGAGACGTTGATAACAGAGTATGGAGGAGAGAGACTGTGGTTGAATTGTATAGGGAGAGAGATTGTGGTACAATTGTATAGTGGAAACAGAGACTGTGGTACAATAGTATCAGAGAGAGAGAGACTGTGGTAGGATAGTATAGGGAGATAGAGACTGTGGTATTATCGTATAGTGAAAACAGAGAATAGTATGGGAATAGATGGTAGAATAGTATGGGATGGAGCTAGACTGTTGTAGAATGGTACAGTAGGGACAGAGACTGTGGTAGAATAGTATAGGAGGGAGAGAGACTGTGGTAGAATAGTATAGGAATGGGAGAGACTGTTGTAGAGTGGTATAGGAGGGAGAGAGACTTTGGGAGAATAGTATAGGAATGGGAGAGACTGTTGTAGAGTGGTATAGGAAGGTGAGAGACTGTGGAAACAATTGTATATAAGGTACAATAGTACAGGGGAAGAGAAACAGTGGTAGAATAGTATAGGAAGAAGAGAGACTGTGGAAGAATGGCATAGAGGTGACATACTGTGGTAGAATGGTAAGGAGGGAGAGAGGGACTGTGGTAGAATAGTAGAGGGGAGAGAGAGAGAGACTGTGGTAGAATGGTAAGGTGGGAGAGAGGGAGAGACTGAGTAGAATGGTATAAAAGTGAGAGAGACTGTGGTACAATAGTAGAGGGGCGAGAGACTGTGGTACAATAAAATAGGGGAGTGAGACTGTGGTAGATTGGTATAGGAGGAACAGGGACTGTGGTAGAATAGTATAGGGGGGAGACAGACTGTGGTACAATTGTATAGGAAGTGAGAGACTGTTGTAGAATGGTATAGGAGGGAGAGAGACTTTGGGAGAATAGTACAGGAGGGAGAGAGAGACTGTGGTAGAATGGTATAGGGGAGAGAGACTGGTAGAATAGTATAGGAGGGAGAGAGACGGTGGTAGAATAGTATAGGGGAGAGATTGTGGTACAATAGTATAGGGGAGAGAGACTGTGGTACAATAGTATAGGGGAGAGAGACTGTGGTACAATACTATAGGGGAGAGAGACTGCGGCACAATAGTATATCGGAGAGACTGTGGTAGAATAGTATAGGTACGAGAGAGATTGGTACAATAGTATAGGAAGGCGAGAGACTGTGGTAGAATGGTATAGGAGCGAGAGAGACAGTGGTAGAATGATATAGGAGGGAGAGAGACGGTGGTAGAATAGTATAGGAGGGAGATAGACTGTCGTAGAATCTTATAGAAGAATGAGAGACTGTCGTAGAATGGTATAGGAAGGAGAGACTGTGGAAGAATGGTATAGGTGAAAGAGAGACTGTGCTAGAATGGTATATGAGTGAAAGAGACTGTGTTACAATAGTATGGGACGAACAGATCTGTGGTAGAATGGTATAGGGGGGAGAGAGACTTTGGTAGAATAGTACAGGGGCAAGAGAGAGACTGTGTTAGAATGGTATAGGGGAGAGAGAGACTGTGCTAGAATGGTATAGGGGAGAGAGGGAGACTGTGGTAGAATGGTATAGGAGGCAGAGGGACTATGGTAGAAGTGCATAGAAGAGAGGGAGAGAGACTGGGGTAGAATTATATAGGAGAGAGAGACTGTGGTAGAATGGTTTAGGATGGAGAGAGAGACATTGGTAGAATGGTATAGGAGGGAGAGAGACGGTGGTAGAATAGTATAGGAGGGAGAGAGACTGTCGTAGAATGGTATAGGGGAGAGAGAGCCTGTGGTACAATATTATAGGAGGGAGAGAGACTGTGGAAGAATGGTATAGGTGAAAGAGAGACTGTGATAGAATGGTATATGAGAGAGAGGGAGACTATGGTAGAATAGTATAGGAGGGAGAGACTGTGATAGAATAGTATAGGAGGCATAGAGACTGTGGTACAATGGTATAGGGGAGAGAGACCGTGGTAGAATAGTATAGGAGGGAGAGAGACTGGTACAATGGTATAGGGGAGAGGGACTGTTGTAGAATGGTATAGGAGGGAGAGAGAGACTGTGAAAGAATGGTATAGAAGGCAGAGAGACTGTAATACAATATTATAGGCGGGAGAGAGACGGTGGTAGAATGGTATAGTGGACAGAGACTGTGGTAGAATGGTATAGGAGGGAGAGAGACTTTGGAAGAATAGTACAGTAAGGAGAGAGAGACTGTGGTAGAATGATATAGGAGGGAGAGAAACGGTGGCAGAATGGTATAGGGGGAGAGAGATTGTGGTAGAATTTATAGGAGGGAGAGAGACGGTGGTAGAATGGTATAGGAGGGAGAGAAACTATCATACAATAGTATAGGGGATAGAGACTGTGCTACAATGGTATAGGGGAGAGAGACTGTGGTATAATAGCATATGAGGGAGAGAAAATGTGGTACAATGGTATAGAGAAGAGGGACTGTTGTAGGATGGTATAGGAGGGAGACAGAGACTGTGAAAGAATGGTATAGGAGGCAGAGAGACTATGATACAATAGGATAGGCGGGAGAGAGACGGTGGTAGAATGGTATAGTGGACAGAGACTGTGGTAGAATAGTATAGGAGGGAGAGAGACGGTGGTAGAATAGTACAGTAAGGAGAGAGAGAGACTGTGGTAGAATGATATAGGGGAGAGAGACTGTGTTACAATGGCATAGGGGAGAGAGACAGTGGTAGAATAATAAAGGAGGGAGAGAGACTGTGGTAGAATAGTATAGGAGAGAGAAACTGCGGTAGAATTATATAGGAGAGAGAGAGAGACTGTGGTAGTATGGTATAGGAGCGAAAGAGACTTTTATACAATAGTATAGGGGAGAGAGTATATGGTAGAATGGTATAGGGGAAAGAGACTGTGTTAGAATTTTATAGGGGAGAGAGACTGTGGTACATAGTATAGGAGGAAGAAAGACAGGTTAGAATATTATAGGAGGGAGAGAGACTGTGATACAATACTATAGGGTCGAGAGACTCTGGTTCAATGGTATGGGGAGAGATACTGTGGTAGAATTGTATAGGAGGGAGAGAGACTGTGGTACAATGGTAAAGGGGAGAGGGACAGTGGTAGAATGGTTTAGGAGTGAGGGAGACTATAGTAGAATTCTATGGGAGAGAGAGAGAGATTAAGTAGAATAGTATAGGGGGAGAGAGAGACTGTGGTCCAATAGTATAGGAGAGATAATGACTGTGGTAGAATGGTATAGAGGAGATAGACTGTGTTAGACTAGTATAGGAGGGGGAGAAACTGTGGTAGAATGGTATCGGGGAGAGACGCTGTGGTAGAATAGTATAGGAGGGAGAGAGAGAGACTAAGGTAGAATGGTTCAGGAGGAGGAGAGAGAGACTGTTGTAGAATGGTATAGGGAAGAGGGACTGTGGTAGAATTCTATACGAGGGAGAGAGAGTGAGTGTATGGTAGAATGGTATAGGAGGGAGAGTGAGAGACTGTGGTAGAATAGTATGGAAAGAGAGAGAGACTGTGGTAGAATGTTATAGGTGGGAGAGAGAGAGACTGTGGGAGAATTGTGTAGGAGGGTGAGAGAGATTTTGCTAGAATGTTATAGGTGTGAGAGGGAGACTGTTGTAGAATGGTATATGGGAGAGAGCGTCAGTGATAGAATGGTATAGGGAAGAGAGACTGTGGTAGAATAGTATAGGTGCGAGAGAGATTGGTACAATAGCATAGGAGGGCGAGAGACTACGGTAGAATGGTATAGGAGGGAGAGAGACGGTGGTCGAATAGTATAAGAGGGAGAGAGACTGTCGTAGAATGTTATAGGAGAGTGAGAGACTGTCGTAGAATGGTATAGGAGGGAGAGACTGTGGAAGAATGGTATAGCTGAAAGAGAGACTGTGCTAGAATGGTATATGTGAGAGAGAGATACTGTGGTAGAATAGTATAGGAGGGAGAGACTGTGGTAGAATGATATAGGAGTGAAGGAGACTGTGTTACAATAGTATGGGACGAAGAGAGACTGTGGTAGAATGGTATAGGAGGGAGAGAGACTTTGGTAGAATAGTACAGGAGCGAGAGAGAGACTGTGTTAGAATGGTATAGGGGAGAGAGAGAGTGTGTGGTAGAATGATATAGGAGGCAGAGAGACTATGGTAGAAGTGCATAGAAGAGAGGGAGACTGTGGAAGAATAGTATAGGAAAGAGAGTGACTGTGGTAGAATGCTATAGTAGGGAGAGAGAGACTGCGGTAGAATGGTATAGGAGGGAGAGAAACTGTGATACAATAGTATAAGGGAGAGAGACTGGGGTAGAATAATATAGGAGAGAGAGAGACTGTGGTAGAATGGTATATAGGAGGGAGACTGTGGTAGAATAGTATAGGAGGGAGAGAGACTGTGGTACAATAGTATAGGAGGGAGAGAGACGGTGGTAGAATGATATAGGGGAGAGAGACTGTGTTACAATGGCATAGGGGAGAGAGACAGTGGTAGAATAATATAGGAGGGAGAGAGACTGTGGTAGTATGGTATAGGAGCGAAAGAGACTTGTATACAATAGTATAGGGGAGAGAGTATATGGTAGAATGGTATAGGGGAGAGAGACTGTGTTAGAATTGTACAGGGGAGAGAGACTGTGGTACAAAGTATAGGAGGAAGAATGACAGTGTAGAATATTATAGGAGGGAGAGAGACTGTGATACAATACTATAGGGTCGAGAGACTGTGTTTCAATGGTATAGGGGAGAGATACTGTGGTAGAATTGTATAGGAGGGAGAGAGACTGTGGTAGAATTCTATAGGAGAGAGAGAGAATGTGGTAGAATAGTATAGGGGGAGAGAGAGACTGTGGTCCAATAGTATAGGAGAGATGGTGGCTGTGGTAGAATGGTATAGGGGAGAGAGACTGTGGTAGAATAGTATAGGAGGGAGAGTGAGAGAGAGAGTCGTAGAATGGTATAGGAGGGAGAGTGAGGGACTGTGGTAGAATAGTATTGGAAAGAGAGAGAGACTGTTGTAGAATGGTATAGGGAAGAGGGACTGTGGTAGAATTCTATACGAGTGAGAGAGAGAGTGGTAGAATGGTATAGGATGGAGAGTGAGGGACTGTGGTAGAATAGTATTGGAAAGAGAGAGAGACTGTTGTAGAATGGTATAGGGAAGAGGGACTGTGGTAGAATTCTATACGAGTGAGAGAGAGAGTGGTAGAATGGTATAGGATGGAGAGTGAGGGACTGTGGTAGAATAGTATTGGAAAGAGAGAGAGACGGGTAGAATGCTATAGGAGGGTGATGGACAGTGGTATAATAATATAGGGGAGCGACACTGTGGTAGAATAGTATAGGACGGTGTGGTGACTCTGGTAGAATGGTATATTAGGGAGAGACGGTGGTAGGTACGTGATTGTTGTTGCAAAGGAGGCGAGTAAAACACCATGAACTACGCGAAGAGATAGCAATAAGAACATATATGTCTTCTTCCTTTGGTAATAAGGTCTGGTTGCGTAAGCCTAGTCCGGGCGGTACATGTAGGTGTTAGGTTGAGAGTATTTACTGAGGGTTAGTAGACTGGTAGGAGCAATAATGTTCTTTATTTTGGTATATATATATATATATATGTGTGTGTGTGTGAGTATGTGTGTGTGTGTGTGTTTGTGTGTGTGTGTGTGTGTGTATGTGTGTGTGTGTGTGTGTGTGTGTTTGTGTGTGTGTGTATTTAACGAAGGCGCATTAGTAGTGGTTATTAGAATGTGATTATAACATGTTTGTTAGATGTAATAACAAGAATGGCCGTTTTACTTTATACAAAATGAACAATAAATATATTACCACGAGTTGCGAAGGTTGACAATGTTATCTTGTTGTTGCTTCATGAGGCTGGTGTAGTCTGCGACCAAAAGAGAGAGAGTGGTGTTGGTCTGTAGTTGGTTGTAGACCACTGTGGCCTGTAGATAGCGGTGATCTTTACATAACTTATTGTAGGCGTATTGCTCCGATATATCTGTATGTCTGTAGACCTCTGGGGCCTGAAGGTAGCGCTGAATCTTTCACATAGCTAGTCTGTATCGTGGTGCTCCGATCTCTCTGTATCTAAGGAGGGAAAATATAGGCTTTATATACCCGTCGCTTTCTGTCTCCCACCTTGAGGGGATAGCCCACGCATGAACCTGTTCACACCAAAAGGGTGGTGACCTACAGTTTGACCTTAGGTGTCAGCTAAGGTTCAATGCGTGGACAGATTTCGCTACATTAGTTCCCTACCCAGATCGATGCAGGAGCAGCGTTGGATTATAAAAGGGGTAGCGAAATCTGATTCTAGAAGCGTGTCCCAAAACACACAAAATGTGGGTACTGCGCATTTCGAGTGCAGAGAAATTTGGAGAGCGGAAAAAAATATCGTATAACCGTGTATGCATGTGTGCGTGTAACGTTTAGAAGAAACTGTAAATATACAAAGTTGTGATAGTATTTCGAACTGTTGTGTATGGATGGATGGGTTACGGTATCGGATTACGATATGACAACACAGAAACTATTTCTCTCGATGTATCATCATAAGTAAGATTCTCTTCCAGTGAGTCGAGGTTTACGCTATGACATGAGTGTGTGCAATTTTGAGTTGCCTGCCTGAGTGAGTCCAGACGTGCTTGAGTGTGTCCAAGCGAGTGAGTAGTAACCGTGGGTTGTTTATCATGTGTATAACGGAATACCCCTACATATTACCGGCGAAGATTCGAAACCGAATCTGAGCTTTCCCGCCTCTGGGACAAGCCGTGGTTGAAAGGTTTCGCCTTTGTCCTGTCAACGATGATGGATGACATTCTATTTGACCTGTGACCCAAACCCCTTGGGAGATGCTAACCACAGGTCAGATGATATATCCATCCTTCTAACTACAACGAAGTTATAAATACAAGGATTTGTTTATGCCCAGTAGAAAAAGTCGTACTACATGTGGTGATAGTGTGTGGGTGTGGAGGAGGTGACCGGAAGCTGGGGACGCCTGACCGGAGGCGGAAGACGAAGTGACGTGAGATGCGTACCCAGGAGCATCTGGGGGCGCTTTTTCAGCTGTGACCCGCGACGAACGGACGTGTGAAGGAGAGCGGCAACCGACGAACGGATATCCCCAAGTGGATGAGGCTGGCTCGCTAAGGGAGCTAGCAGAATTGCGGTAAGTGCAGTCACTTTCTCATTACAAGCTATTTCGGCATCTGAAGACTTACAATCGAAAAAAAAAAAAAAAAAAATTGGAAGAATTTTTTTGAAGACAAAGCTTCTGGAAAACAGAGAGGATTCTGTTGTTTGTTACTTACCGCAGGACTAAGGAGATGGCGACGAGATTACGGATGAGCCGAGAAGTAATTAGAGCTTTTATCGGTGAAGCTGACGCTGTCGCTTGGATGCGAAATGTTCGGCTGGTCGCTGAGCTACAAGAGATAGACAATGTAGAGGGCCTCATCGCACTCTATCTCGAGGGCGACGCGCTAGCATTGTACCTCGAGATGGACGAACTCAGTCAGATGGACGCGCAAAAATTGAGCGGCGTATGATGGAAGCGTTCGCGGAAGGACCGCTTACCGCGTTTGCTAAGCTGGCAAGGATTAGGTGGAATAGTGAGCATATGGATATTTTTGCAGCGGAGATAAGGCGATTGGCCATGCTGGCTGGGTTGCAGGTCGAATGCGAACATGTGGTGCGGTTGGCGTTCATAAACGTATTTCCGGATGACATCACGGTGAAACTGCAGCAAATACCTGGCTAAAAGGAAATGGAGATGCGTGCACTGGTAGAGCAAGCCCGCATCATAGCAGAGGATGCCAAGAAGAGTATTGCGGCAATAGCAGCAACGGAGGCCCGGGGCAACCGACAGCGAAATGGCGAAAGGGAGACAAACACGGCGCGCAGTTGCTCGCAAGCGTTTAGAGGTCGTTGTTTTAGGTGCCAGGGCGCGCACATGGCGAGAGACTGTAGAGAGTCAAGGCCGGACATAATTTGCTACTGGTGTAAGCGGCCAGGCCACATCGCTACCAGTTGCGACCAGGGAAATGGACCAAGAGGCGTTACTGCGCCAGTAGCTACCCCTCGCGAGTAGAGGCGCTGCTCGTGGTGAAAGTCTTTGTGAGGGGAAAGCCATTACGAGCCCTCGTGTACACGGGCTGTACGACGACTCAGTGACCACGGGGGGGGGGGGTGCAGAAGTGGAGGGGAAGAGCAGAGTAAGGGCAGTCGATGGTAGGAAGATTGAATGTCGAGGTCGCAGCGAAGTGGAGATGGTGGTACGGGGAAAGAAAATAAGGCTTTCGGCCATTGTGGTCGACTGCGTGGTGGATGGAATCAGCGTAGTTATGGGCATGGACGCGATTGGCCGTTTAGGAGGCGTCACAGTGAACGATGTAGGCGTGACATTTGGCGGCGCCGCACCGGTATGCGCTGTGAGTACGCGACAAGAAAACGCGAAGGCCCACGAGGAAAAATATGCCGCTTACACTGTACAGGATAAGGACTTCAAGGCCGTGTTCGACGGGCACCGATGGGTTGTTGAGTGGTACTGGAAGGGAGAACCACCAACACTGAAGGACAAAGTGGGCTGCTATCAACACACATTGAAAGGAGACACTAGGAGCGAGTTTGAGCGAGAGGTAGAGAGATGGATCGAGGAGGGCATACTGCTTCCCTGGAAAGAGGAGGTGAAGTGTGGGGTACTGCCGTTAATGGTGGTGGCGCAACCCACGAAGAACAAGGTGAGACCGGTATTGGATTTTCGGGAGCTGAATGAGCACGTGTCGTGCCACACGGGTGGCGAGGTCAGGGATGTCTGCGGGGAAACCCTGCGTGAGTGGAGACGTATGACGGGGGCTTCCACAATCGTCGATTTAAAGTCGGCATATCTACAGCTACACGTGGAGGAGAAGCTGTGGCAGTATTAGCTGGTCAGGTATAAGGGCCAGACATATTTCCTGACCAGGCTCAGATTCGGGCTGAACTCTGCACTGAAGATCATGGCGGCGGTCCTCAAGACGATTTGGGAAAGGCCGATAAGATGAAGAGGGCTACCAATTCCTAGATCGACGACATCCTAGTGGACGAGACTGTAGTGTTGGCGGCGGAGGTCACGAGCCATTTACAAGGGTACGGATTGACTGCGAAGCCGTCGGAGGCGTTGGAGGGAGGAGTCGCGCTGGGACTTAGGCTTCGAAGAAACAAGACGGGCACGCTAGTATTTCGGAGGGGAAATGAAGTCCCGGAACTGGGCCCAAATATGACAGGAACTCTTCTCGGTGTGTGGAAAATTGGTGGGTCACTACTCAATCGCTGGGTGGCTCCGGACGGCATGCAGCTATGTCAAGAGACGAGCGGACGGGGTGACTTTGAGTGATAAAGTGGGAGAGAGGACGGTAGCCATGATGCAGGAGATCGTGGGGAGGGTGAAGGCCGACGACCCGGTGCAAGGACGCTGGTATGTCCTCAAATCACAGAGCGGGACCGTATGGTGTAATGCCAGCAGCATAGCGCTAGGTGTCACGCTGGGGATAGGAGGTGTCGAGGTCGAGGATGCAGTCTGGCTCAGGAATAAGGATGATTGCAACCATATCAATGTGGTCGAGCTGGACGCGGTGTTGAGAGGGGTGAACTTCGCCTTGAAGTGGGTACTGCGCACCATTGAGATTCGCACTGACTCGGCCACTGTACTCGGATGGGTGAGATCAGTGCTTACCAGTGAGAAGAGTGTGCGGCGGAAATGCTGATAAAGCGCCGCCTGGGAACTCTAGGAGAGCTGGCCACCGAGTTCAACCTGAGGTTGAGTGTAGTCTTCGTGCCCTCAGAGAAAAATAGAGCAGACGTCCTAACCAGGGTGAAGAAAGCCTGGATGGAAGCGCCGGAGGATGTAGAAGAGGGGTTAGCTGCTGTGTGTCGGTTGAGCGGGTCGAAGCTTAAAGGGTTGCATCACATGGGAGTGGATAGGACCCTGTTCCTAGCCAGGAGAATCGACTCCGACGTTAGCAGACAAAGTGTCCAGAGAGTGGTCAGAGGCTGCGTCCGATGTCAGTCTATTGATCCTGCCTCGGGTGTACACGAAACGGGAAGTCTCCCGGTGGATCGCGACTGGAAGCGATTGCCGGTGGACGTAACACACTACCGACAGGGAACATACCTCTCGATGGTTCACTGTGGACCGGGACGGATGGCGATATTGGGGGAAATGAAGACGGCAACTGCGGAGGAAATCACACGGATGTTGAGAGAGATATTCTTGGAGCAGAGGCGCCGAGGGAGATTCTTGATGGATAGAAGGTGGACCGCTTCTTCAGAGCACCATACAGGCCAAGTGGAAATGGAATCGTGGAACGACACCACCGCACAATCAACGCAATGGCGGAGCGGAGGCACATCTCACCAATGGAGGTAGTGTTTTGGTAAAACATGTCCCCCGCGGGTGGGACAGGCTGAGGAATCGGTGCCACACAGAGCAATATACAGATACGAGTGGCAGCACCCGTCCACCGTACCAGAACGGCCAGTGTAGAGAGAGAACGCATTCGTACAGGTGGGCGAAGAAGTCTGGGTTAAGTCCCCAGACGCACGTTGCACATCTCAATGGGGAAAGGGAACGGTAACAGCTGTAAATTCCCAGAATAACGTGTCCGTGGACGGAGTGCCACGTCATATCCTGGATGTCCGTAGAATCGTTGTGTCGACGGACTCCGAGGAAGTGGAAATCCAAAGCGCCGCCCCAACATTACGGAGATCGCAACGAGATCGCCGACCGCCTAGCTGGAGGGTAGATTATCACATGCAGCAGTGTGAAGGGAGATTGATCCTTGAGATCAGGGGGGAGTGTGGGGATGGTGTGGTGGTGTGGAGGAGGTGACCGGAAGCTGGGGACGCCTGACCGGAGGCGGAAGAGGAAGTGACGTGCGATGCGTACCCGGGATCATCTGGGGGCACTTTTTCGGCTGTGACCCGCGACGAACGGACGTGTGAAGGCGAACTGCAGCCGACGAACGGATATACCCACGTAGATGAGATATGGCTCGCTGAGAGAGCTAACAGAATTGCGGTAAGTGCAGTAGCTTTCTCATTACACTACAAATAAGAGAGGAGGTATTCACTGACGCTGTCAAATCTCGCTTCACGAAAAACCAGTCTGTCCACTAATTTCTCACAGCCATTCTCGCCTGGCTGATTGAATACTACTACTACTAAGACAAGAACATATAATAATACGCACACACACATAGTAAGTTCACACTGTTTGCATTTTGCATTCACCATTTCTGTTTGTCATATTGTATCTTTCGGATACAATACAAATTATATTATATCGTATTCTGTGATAATTGCATTTTTTTTCAATTCAATTCAATACAATATATTTGGCAGAAATTAAAACATAGATGCTTCAGATGCCATGTAAAGAGGGGAGAGGGGGAAAATTTACACAGTCGGAAACCCAGTTGTCCAACACCGGTCCAATTTCGCCTTGAATTGTTGCCTGGTTGTCGCGTTGGCTACTTCTTCTGGAAGCCGATTCCAGGGTCCAGAGATGCGGATCGAGAAAGCAGCTTTCCGTCTATTTAGGCGAAAGTTGCGGTGAAACAGCTTTTTGTCATGTCCACGTAGACCTCTTTCAAGTGCGGGAGTGAATAGGAGATATTGAGGGAGATCATAATGGCCATTGAAGAGATTGTAAGCCAAAAGGAGATCGCCTCTTAGCCGTCGACGTTCCAAGGAGAAGAGGTTCAGCTTCTTCAGCCGGCTTTCGTAGGGCAGCTCATGAAGACCATGTACCATTCGAGTCGCTCGTCGTTGAACTCTCTCCAAGTGATGGATATCCCGGATGAGATATGGGTTTGATGCTTAGGTGCCATATTCTAGGTGCGGTCTTACGAGGGCGACATAGAGAGGCCTGAACATTTCTGGAGTGAGTTTGGCAAAGGAGCGTCGAATAAGAAAAAGAGAGCTCCTTGCCTTGTTGGCGGCTTGAATGCAATGTCTTGATGGTTTGAAGGACTAGTCGACCAGCAGACCAACATCTTTAGTCTCCTCAACCTCCTTCAAAGGAGCAGTGCCACCGTTGAAGGTAAGGCTGTGTACCCACTACCACATGGCAACATTTATCGACATAGAGGTATAAATCCCAGTCAATGGACCAACTCCAGGCGCGCTGGAGGCTGGACTTGAGATTGTCGATCTCACTCCTACGAGCTACCATTTTTACATCATCTGCAAATAGAAGCACGTTTCCACCAATCACGTCCGGCATGTCGTTGATGTATAGAAGGAAGAGAATTGGGCCCAACACAGAGCCCTGGGGAACGCCGCTGCCTACACCGACCCCCGATGACAGACTGCCATTGATCCGAACTCTGCAAGTATGACCCTCCAGAAATGATCCAATCCACTTTATAATCGAATCATGGAGACCATAGTTGCTGAGCTTATGCAGGAGCAGGCGGTGGTTGACAGAGTCAAAGGCTTTTGCGAAATCCAGAAAGATAATATCGGCCTCATCTCCATCGTCTATTATCCTCGTCACCCATTCTTCCATCACGAGTAGGTTTGTAAGACAGGAACGTTTCGGGATGAAACCGTGTTGAGATGGAGAGATGGCAGTGAAAGACGCAAGATGAGCCATAATTGCCCGCTTGATTAGAGATTCCAAGGCTTTACAGACGATTGGGATGAGGCTCACGGGTCTGTAGTTCCCCGGATCTTCTTTGTCGTGACTCGAAGAGCCATCAACTTATTGTACGAATATTTCATGTTATAGATGTTATCATCCAATGTTCAAATTCAATATTGTTATAATAAAATAAACATTGTAACAACACAATCCTGGTATTATTCTTTGCATTGAAGCCATCATACCAACAATTCCATATCTTCGTTACAACAGGTGACCCCGTGAAACGGACACACAACCTTCTGTTTATTCACTACAAACGATGTTCCTAGTGCACGACGATTCATCTACGGCAGAAATGGCAGTCCAGGCAGCGTTTACATTAAGGGTGCACGATCCAACACTGTGGTTCGCGCACATCGAAGCGCAGTTCGCATCGAACCGGATCGTTAGCGAGGCATCTCGTCTAACACATGTCATTGGTTCGATGTCTCCGGAGATTATGAATGAGGTTCGAGACCTCATTTTAGCACCACCCAGCTCTGTGTTATATGACACATTTAAAACGATGTTAATTACGAGGACGTCGGAGTCGCAGCAGAAGCGCTTGCACCAGCTCCTCATATCGGAGGAATTAGGAGATAAAAAGCCGTCGCAACTCCTACGGCGAATGAAGCAGCTCCTGGTAGAACATAAACTCCCAGATGAAATTTTCAAGCAACTCTTCCTCCAGCATTTGCTTTCTGCCACACAAGTTGTTCTGGCGTCCACCAGGGTGTCCACCTCCATTGAAGAACTCGCTGAGCTGGAAGATAAAATCATGGAGGTACAACATCGGCACTCGACTTTAGCGAATGTGACGCCAGCCGTGCCTTCCACCAATACTTTCCTTCAGCCCTCCAATGCCACAGAGATGCCCGATCTACACCAGTTACTGGCACAGCAAGCAACACGCCTTGACGCAACAAATTCAGGCCTTGTCACTGAGTAACCCTGCCATGCCTCGGTCTAACAGTTGAACTCGAAGGTTCGGTGGTCGCTCTAGAAGTCCGAATGGGTAGTACCCGTGGGTGAGTTTCTCGTATCTTTAATAGCTGTTGCCGTACCTCGACCAGTTGAAAAGTGATCTCGCTGAGACCCAACCTAATCCAGAATATACCATAGACAAAAACATATTGGTGTGTGACAAAGAAAATGATGTGTGTTTGATGTCAAACTGGATATATTCATACAGGCATATAATACAGTAAAACGAATAAAAAAATAAAAATGAGCGTTCATATATAACCTGTAAACATTTCTTTTTTAAATATTTATATAATTGTTCTTTACAAAAAGTTCAGTTTTCTCTTCTTTATGTGATCGTTTTCTTGCTAGGAAGCTAGTAGTATTGTCTGTTGTTGTTGGAGATTACGAATCACGTGGTTAAATGTTTGGTAATGAATCGAAAAATCAAAGCGAAGTCACTGTAAATATTCCGTAGAATGGAAGTTTGGTGATTAATTTGAAAAAGTGAAGTTTTATCATATCGTACCATATAGCTGAGAAGCTTGGTAATTATATATTGCTGAGAAAGTTGTTGACGGTGGCCATGCTGAAAATAAGTTTCGTGTTGTTTTCTTTTTTTTTTTATATACCACATCGTATTTTTTTTTATATATATCACGTCGGGTTCACCAATATAACGAAGGATGATTTTAGTTAGTTGTTAGAATGATTATAACATGGTTGTTAGATGGAATAACAAGAATAGCGATTTACTTTATATATGAAAAGATTTACTTCACTTCAGTCAAAAAGTCTGCGACCAGGAGAGAGAGAGTATTGGTCTGTAATTGACTGTAGACCACTGTGGCCTGTAGATCTTTACATAGCTTGTTGTAGGCGTATTGCTCCGATATATCTGTAGACCTCTGGGGCCTGAAGGTAGCGCTGAATCTTTTACATAGCTAGTCTGTATCGTGGTGCTCCGATCTCTCTGTATCTAAGGTGGGAAAATATAGGCTTTATATACCTCTCGATTTCTGTCTCCCACCTTGAAGGGATAGCCCACGCATGAACCTGTTCACACCAAAAGGGTGGTGACCTACAGTTTGACCTTAGGTGTCACCCAAGGCCAAGGCGTGGACAGATTTCGCTACATATATATATGTATATATGTATATATGGAGAATAGAAATGTCTGTGTAGTTGCTATTTAAGGTAACTTAAAATGCAGTGGGAATACGAAGAAAGCAAGAACAGGGAGGGGGTAGGGCTCCCTCATCAGTTGTCTACTGGGGGTCTCGGATATTTCTACGTTTTAAAGACAATACACATCGCTGCAGGATATATATATATGGGCTGTGTAGACGATGTAGTTCCACATAATCCCCGGTAGTGTTACGTACGTGAAGATAGGGGTGTGTGAGCTATAGATATATCATGTAAGTGTGATATTTACCTGCAAAGATGGCCACGAAAGCAAGTGCGAGGCAACTCAAGTACAACATGGTTGAAGAAGAAGAGAACAGCTGTGTCTTCTCTCTGTTATTCCTACTCTTTATATAGTCAGTGGTCTTACAGGAGACATATGGTACAAACATGAACACATATGGATACACCACTATCAATACATGTGTGTGTAGGTGTATGTATATATATATATATATATTCCGTATGTCTCTCTCTCTCTCTATATATATATATATATATATATATATATATATATATATATATATATATATATATATATATATATATATTTAGTTATGTACATATATATATATATGTATATAAATATATATATATGGGTGTGTGTATGTGTGTGTGTGTATACACACACATATATGTATGAGGTGCGTATTGAATTGTGTACTAGAAAAAAATACAATTGGAATGTTTATGTATGTCGGTGGAAATTCATGAAACTTTTAATAGCAATTGCTTGTGATTCTCAAGGTTTTTTTAAAAAAAGAAAACAAAAAAGAATATTTTGTAGAGTTTATTTACGTAATATGCCAAGTGACAACTCTGAACATTTATGATCTGGTTAACAGATTACTTTTCTACGTTGCTTATTGTTTGGGGTTTAGATTTTTACAAAGGAAAAAAGTTTAGGACGGATTTCATCTGGAGTAATTTACATAATTGAATATAAAAGAGGTTAAGAGAAGTACTTTTTGCCGTGTCACCACCATGACCACTTTACAGTGTCGGCTAGAGGCTTCACTGGACATATGCTACAGCCTGTCCTCATGAGAGATGTATGGGAGGGATGCATACTATATATATATATGTATGCTTTAGCTTCAGCCTGTGCCCATGGGAAGGCGGGTATTCTGTATTACTATAACACCAGAGATCCTGGTCCTGTGTCATCACATTTGAGAGGTGCAATTGGGCAAGGTCAGCTTTTATCACCTCATGCCAAGACTTCCTGGGTCTTTCCACCCAATGGCTTCCATCAATTTTGAGCGCTCTGCAACTTTTTATACAGCTGTCATCCTTAATACGCGTCACATGTCCATACCAACGTAATGTCCTCTCCTGCACACATCATCTGATTCCTCTTATGCCTAGTTTCTTTTTCAGTTCGTTTATGCTTTGTCGTTCACGTATATTACAATTACATATTCATCAGAGCATGTGAGTTTCATTTCTTTCCAACGTATGCAAGTCTTCTGCACACAGCGCTCCGGTCTCACTACCATGCAATATTGTTGTTCCTATGCACGCATCATACTGGTTGCCTTTCATTTTGAGGAAAAAAATATTGTAGCTAGCTGTGGTAGTACTGCTAGCTACAACATCCTTTCTATCCCGATCTTACTCTGGCTACTATAGTTTCAGAACACCCACCTCCGCTAGTAATTTGGTCACACCGGTAGGAGAAGCTGTCTACTGTTTCTACCGAACTACCCCAAAATTTGATAGCGTTTATTTCCTGTGGTCATTTGCTGCTTACTGCCCCGATGCAGCGGTTACATGTGAGGCCTATATTCTTAGCTAAACTTATTGATATCCCACTACATCTCTTGTGTAGTCATAGTTTGCATTTGGGCAGAGTATGGAATTTCTACCGACTTTTTTCCTACAAATTGAGCAAGGCCATTTCCC